>VUQH01000447.1:27026-44737 GCA_015106775.1 Etroplus canarensis | reverse complement strand
CCAAAAAAAAAAAAAAAAAAAAAGCACACCGAAAGCTAATATTTTGGCAAAGGAAAACAAAAAAGAGACAAGGCACGCCAAAAGAGAGGGGGAGAAAACATGCCGGGCGCTTACTTGAACGGGTAAAATCTGGTGAAGGGGCTAAAACTGCTCTCGAAATCTGTCCAGGGTGCAGGGAGAGCTGGAGTAGTCCATTACAGGCTCGTCCGAAGGTAAACTGGGGAATAACTGGAGGGGAGGGGAGGGGGAGAGAGAGAGAGAGAAAGCCCGTGACGCGTCCAGCAATGAAACACAGCATTGTTTCACAAGCACCGCCCAGCTCCTTCACCGCCGCCCAACCCAGGCTGGCTTACAACGGCTCCTGTCTGATTGGCTGCGCCCAATGTCAATCAAAGTCCCCTGTGTGCCGGAGAGAGAGAGAGAGAGAGAGAGAGAGAGAAAGCACAGTGGCAGCTCGCCAGCGCTATAAAACCAATTATGGAGCAAGGAGGTTGGCCAGTTTCAAGGTCCCCTCTCCCATCAAGACCGAGTGATCAAAACAAGCAGTGGGTTTTCTCTTTTCTGAGTGAGGGGGGTCAAATGCCCTCCACCCACCAGTTTCCAGGCTGATTAGAATACACACACACACACACACACACACAGTTACTGCAATTTGAGAAGCAGAAAGTATCGTTTGGGGGCGTTTCAACATTTAAAATATTATTACACAGGTTTTTAATGTAGTGGGGAATACAGTTTGCTGCTTCTTGCCAGGAAGCAACAATTACTTCCATTTGACTAATTCATTTGGGAGACCCCATCCCAGGTTGTTTTTCCACCGACAACACAAATAGTAGGCCAGGTATTGTGGTGGTGGTGGGGGGCACGGGGCCCTCCCACCAATGCCATTGGACCACAGTACCATAGTTTAATAAAACTGTAATAGGACACGGGAGGGTGCACATGAGTCCGAAAATCATACACCTGATTTTCTACACTGATTTTATTTCTAATGAAATGTTCTGATTCCCTGTGCCTGCCCCCGACCCCCTGCATTGTTCTTGCCATCCCATTTAAAAAATCCTGGAAACGCCCCTGTATATGGTTACAGGAAAAGTGAGTGGAAACATGAAACCTGTTACAAAGCAAAAACACAGATTAGTTAAAGTGTAGGCCTGACGTTGGTGAGAAGTCACTTGGAAAGATAACCCACTGTATCCTTGTTTACTATCACATTTATTCAGTTATACACATTTATGATTATTATTAATTATGGCCTGCCATTCTTCAGCACTATGACCTGTAGCCTGATTTGACTGGTCATAGGTCTCCTTCTATCAGCCAGAGAGCCATGGGTGTGTCTCGACTGGAGGCATGGGATGGCACTGCCCCCTCCCAAAATACGATTGGCCCCTCAGATTCTCCCCATCGATACCATTGGACCAGAGTTCTCTTAATCTTACAGTGTCCAACGCCGCTGGATGGGAGCATGGATAGGAGTAGGAATATACATGTTTCATGTACCCATATTTTAAGTGTTTATATGTTTTACTACTTTCTGATTCTACTCTGCTATATTTTGGATGCAAATACTGTACTTTGTACTCCATTCCATTTATTTTAAGGCTTCAGTGAATCATTATTTTGTAGATGACTTGCATTATTACAGATCAAGCTAACAAGCAACTTAAATAACTAGTTAAAATAATCAGTAGCTGTAACATTAAACTAATATAGACGCCAATAAATACAATAATATCATGTATGTATTTCTGAAAAGTGCTATTCTACATAATTAGGATATTTACTTTAAGCATTTTAAAATACATTTTGATTCTATAATTTATGCACTGTTAAGCTACTTCAGTGGGATTATAACTTTTACGGAAGTCATCAGCTCCCTTGTATTCTCCCCAAGGGGACGCCACAGTGGATTAATCTGCATTAATAATTTGGCAGAGATTTTTACACCGGATGCCCTTCCTGATGCAACCCTCCATGATGAAAGGGGATTGAACCAGGGACCTTTCACTTGCAAAGTGAATGTGTAAACCACTACAGTTTAAATTCACCTTTTTCCACCTTGCACAACAATAAACATCTGTTTAAACTCCAGTGCAGCGCCACATTCCACACAATAAAACTATAATAGGACACAGGGGTGAAGGTGAGCCTGAAAATCATTCCTATCATTTCCAATTTTCTTTGCTGATTTTTTTCTGATTAAATATTTTTGAATTTCTGTACCCGCCCCCTCTGCACTGTTCCCAGTCTCCCTCTGTGCCACCCCATTTTTTAAAATTCCTGGAAACGCCCCTGTATATGGTTACAGGAAAAGTAGGAGGAGGAAAAATGAAACCTGTAACAAGCCAAAAACACAAATTAGGTAAAGTTTAGGCCTGGCAGCTGGCCTGGAGAGACTTGGGAAGATAACCAACAATAATCTTTTTTAATACATTTGCCATACGAGTGAAAGGTCCCAGGTTCGATTACAGGTAGAAGCACTTCTCACCATAGAGGGTTTTGCTTTAGGAAGGGCATTCGGCGTAAAACCTCTGCCAAATTAGAGCTCACGCCGCGTTTTCGGTATGCAAATCAGGCTGTCGATTAAACAAGGCTGGGGTGTCTCCTTGTCCATAATCCGGGGACACACAAACACATTTGCATTAAAAGGGTGAGAAAATGAGAAAGTGGCCCACGCACTGTTAAAATTCGGAAGTGAGGGGGGTCGACCTATGGTGTCATCCAAAGCCTAAAGAAGACCCCCCCCCCACACACACACCTGACCTCCATGCTCACAGCACTGCCGAACTCTCGCGTATTTTTATTATCCATAAGTTTTCTTTGAAGTACACCGCCCCGCGTTACATTGTTGCAAAAATGTTGATTAAAAAAAATTAGAGGCGGTTTCAAGCTGCCCATTCCCCCACCCCTCTCCTTCCACTCCTCCAGCCCCTCCTCCCGCAGTGCGCCGGTTTCAAGGCGGCCCTCCGGCGGGAAGCGAAGGAAGCGCTTCAGCAGACCGGAGCGCCAAAGGAGAAGGAGGAGAGCGGCGAGGGCGCATCCGAGCTGCGGCAGTGGACCTAATAGGGTAGCCCGGTGTCCGGCTTTGCTGGTCTTCACGGCTCGGCCGGTTCGCTGTTTCTGCCCAAAAGAAGCACCACACTAAACAGCGAGCCGAACGAGACTGACCAGGCCGCTCAGCGACGGCTCTCACCCCGCTGACCTGGCTGCTCGCCGCGCCTGTCACCCCTGACGGGACCCGGGGAGGGAATTACCAGGCAGAGATCAGAGCGATATCCCGGACTGTCCGAGGGGACCGAGTCGGCCCTTTGTTCTCCAAAATCGCCCCGACGGGGAATTCAGACAATGCCTTCAAATTAGAGTCCTGTTGCTGCTCTGTGCGAGCAGGAGGCAGGTTTCACCTTCACGTTGTGCTGTTGTTTTAACTTGTCAAATTTCGTGGGTTATTCCCACTTTGAGGTGGGTATGGATGGCGTGTGGCTTGTGGTCGCATTCATAACAATTTAAAGAAACAGCTTAGTCACGATTCCTTCACATTATGTACATACATGCATGTTTTACACGGGGGTTTAAGCCAGATCCATAACATAATGTGCATTTATTCATTTCTATAGAGAATAATAATCTTCCATATTTTTAAAAAAATAAATGTCACAGTCATTGAATTTCTAAACCTGGCATATTTTTTGGACTAAAGATCAAACTGAATTCATATGTGATAAAATAACTCAATAAAGACTCATTCAACTCCTTACTGGACTCTCCACCTACAGCACAGCAATCAGCTAATGTGCAGAACAATGTGTCCAGGTTCAGAGACATATCTGTTTATTTCTAGGTTAGGCTTCTCACATGGACAGGAACAGATGGGACCATTTGGTAGATTATGTTTTTTTATAGCATATACACCAACTGTGTTCTTTGCGGATGATCCAACTGTATGTTCCAAGCTTCTTGAAGCTGCTGTGGAAAAGTACAGAAAACCATGATTTATAGCCCCAAAAAAAAAAAACGCTGCTGAGTCAATATAAAACCACAGCCATTTTTTTTCATCCCACTGGCAATGTTTTTCATTCCACCAAGCAGATATTATAGAAGGAGAGCATTTGTTATCCTTGACTCTCGTGTGTTTTTCTCCTTTCTTCCCCTTGTTGTTCACCTCTTATCTTTGTCTGAGCACCATATCTCACATCAACCTCTCACTGTGTGGCTTTCCAAATACTATCTTTGCTGGAGCTTGGGTTAATTTTGCCCTATCAGTTGAAGGATCAGGTAAATGATTTGATTTGGCGTACAGGCTATCTGATTTTCTTCAGCCCTGTGGCTGCATTAACCCACAGGGGACAGACAGCATTGATTAATTCAGCTTGGGGTTCACACTTCTCTGGAAGAGAAATACATAAATACAGAGAGATGTCCCCCTGCATAGCCACCATAACACACGTGGGTTATGGGCTAATAAAACCTTGATTCATATCCCAGTTAAGTGTATACTCCACAGTATTCCATAAGTGTGGGAAAAAATGAGTCGCAGCAATGGACAAAAAGTCCAAATAATAACCCCTCCCTAAGTCATCACACACACACGCACACGGAGCGGTGAGCCTGCATGCCCAGAGGGCCAAATCATTCATCATACCAGGTCTCATGCTCGACACAAGTACTGTATTGTTATTCAAGTTACTGCTGCTGCACTGCAGCAAGACTCATGCAGAAATATGTTTATGAAGAAACCTATTAGCGGTGTCATGTTTCCTGTTGAAGCACAACAAGTATGCACACAAATGCAGTAAAATGCCACTGAAACATGACTGATATCACGACACACACACACACGTACATAAACCAACCCCCCACTTGAGGCGCAAATATAGACCAGAGCTCTCATGGGGTGGCTGCCAATCATCAGACAGTGCCCTGCGGGGTTTTTTATGATGGTCCACTTGAGGACAAACAGCTGGCTTCTACTTCACATCAGATGACATTAGTGCACAAAAAAAGGAAAAAAATAGGTTCACGACTACCTGCCACCACAAATATTTCAGTGTCCTGGATTTTATAATTAAGCGAGTTCTGGTTTCATCCGAATTGCTGTTTTTGGTGGTCTGCTCAGAGCTAGGAAATAATGAAATGAACGCAACACACACACACACAATATACTGGCTAGAAGATACACATTTCTAGAAATAAGTTCAAGAAACATTTAATTTACAGATAATTTATTTCAGACACATATCAGTGAAGCAAAAAGAAAATAGTAAAATTCAATGACAGTGTCCTCCATAGTGCAGTGGTTTACACATTGGCCTCACACATGAAAGGTTCCTGTTTTGCAACCGGGAGGAGACTAGGGTGACCAGATCCCAACAAACTAGAGTATGGGACAAACGCTGTTTGTGTGGGATAGTGTGGGACATGTTAGCAATGTAGAGAGGTAGTCTGAAATGTTCCTATCTAACTTAAAAATAAAAATGCAGTAACTTGTAGAGGTTACTAGACTGTTATTTGACATATGAAGGCCAAATATATTTCAATGTAATTTTTTCATATCTCATGCTAAATAAAGACAATAAGGACAAAAGGAAGTTTAAGTTGGTTCTTACGGTCTTGTGCAATAGTCTCTGTGTAGGTCTGTATTCTCTTTATTTCAGCTGCTGTTCAGTCTGGTACTCATCTCTGGAGTTCAGTATGGATGCATCCACACACTGGCATGCTTTTTTGAGCCATATCTGACAATTTTTAGCCAATCATGACACACACATATAGTGTTAGTTCATTTTTCCCCCTTGAGCAAAACTGAAAAAATAACTAACAAAAGAGACTTTTTGATGACTTGTAACTTTCCCTGATGGGTATAGCATTAGACAGTTAACCTTCAATTGACTATAATAAGTCTTTTAGTCTTTAAGTCGTACATAAAAAGGGACTTCTGGTCCCCATAGAGGAGACACCAGCCCAGCCTTGGGGGTCAAAAGCCATCATACTGCAAGTAACATTTGTGCCAAATCATAGATGTGTGTTCATCCACTGTGGCAACCCCTTAGGGAAACAAGGAGAAGCTGAAAGTACCTTTTCTAATAACCATCATCAGTGATTATAACATGTATAGGCGTGTGCTCCAGTGTTTCCAGAGAGAAGAGGAAGGAGCATGCTCAGTTAAGATTATTATAACTACATGTTTAGAATCACAGCATGAAAGGTGGGAACATTGCTAGTCTCAAACCCTTGGCTTGCACTCATCCGTCATGAAAGCTTGAGAAAAATCCTGAATACTTTGTTACATGACACTCGAAGCCACCTGAAGCATACACCGGCATACAGTAGGCTCTAAAAGGAGCTGTTTCAATATTGTCTATGCAAGTTAAGTTTGCATGCCAGTACCTTTGCTTGTGTAAACAATTTACTCTGCCACGGCACATCCTCATCATCACAGCAGAGATCATTCCTGAAGATATGACCCCAGTATCTGACTGTATTCAGCTCATTTTGTTATTGGTCTGCCAGACAAGCTGATGGTAAGATTTGCTTCCAAACTGTCATGGATGTAGGAAATATTTTACATTCCTTTTGAAATTAAATTCAGTGCCATACTGTACAATATAACGGGAGCAGACCCTGAGCAGTTGCTGTCAGGAGGAGACATAAGTTATATGACTAATAAGGCTACCCCATGCCATGCGTTTATTGTTCTTCTCTATTAAAGTTCACGAAATATGCATGTGGTGGAGATGGACTTAAATCCGATCTGACTTACGTAGTTTCATGTGAATCAAGATCCTCATCTGGTATGAAGGGACCCCTGTATTCTTGCAGCTCAATAAATATTTGACCATATTAAGTGATTATATGCAGAGATCTTTGCTATGCTTATTTTTAAAACCAAATTAATTACGAGTGATTATTATATATTCTTTAACACTTCATTCCAAAGAAATCACTGTAACTCACACAAAAACCTGTAGTTTCAGTCGCTTTCAAAAACATATTTTTTTCCAAAAATACCACCAGGACAAAGACATGCATTGAAGTCCCTAGCAACATGAACCAACATGAGAGATGGCGCGGGGGGCAGTGGGTCTGTCAGCTGAGCTTGCAGGGGTGCTCGAGCAAGCTTGCAAAGCACAGGGTTGTGTATTTTTTGTGCTTGTTCCTGTTCCTGACTTGTGCGGTCAGAGCTCTGAGAAATTGTGAGGTTTTTCTCTAGAAAAAAAACAGCTCGCCACAACCATAAGGAAACACTGATGTAACAGGCGCATGCATCCTGCTGAGCAAAAGTTCAGTGGTGTTGTGTCAGGGTCACCGACTCCTCGAAAGGTTTGGCCCCAGTGTTGCGCATGCTACTTCTGATCACGCATTCGTAGTTGGTACTGTGGACAGTCTGTGGTATGTAATATCTGAAACAGACACAAAACATCACTTTACATCTGCTGTCAGTCAGGCAAACAAAACACTGTGACATCCTTTGGAGGTATGCATGCAGACGGGATGCGATACCCTCAGTGAACATGTCATCTGCTGTAGAATTAAAATCCCTCTAACCCCTACAAATGGAGGATCTACTGTATTTGAATACAGTCTATTATTCTCCACTGGTCTCCTTCTGTCAGCAGTAGTAGCCTTCTATTTCTTCTGCTTGCCTTTCACCCAGTTCACAGGCCAATGGAGACTCACGTAGTGCAGTGGCCCCACCTGTTGGTGTAAGGTAAGAGCTGCAGGCAGAGTAGCTCCTGACCAGTGGAGCTGCACTAAAGGCTGTAGTAAAAGGAAGGAACACAATAAGCCTCATTTTCTGACAAATTGCCCCCCCTACTGTGTCGTGTCTCATGGGAAGACATTTTGCCATAACAGACACTTGCGATATGGAGTGTCTCATTCACAAACACCTGCAGCGATCGCACCTGCACAGACAACACACTCACATGCACAAAAACCTCGCCAAAGAGCAGAAAAATAAAGTGGAGCACGCTACACACGCGTAGACACACACACACACACACACACACGCACACACGTGCATGCCTAGCGCTGCTTGCCTGGCTGTGTGTGTGTTTTGCTGGCGTGGCAGTAAAAGGATATCAGAGGGAAGCAGTCTCAGCAGAATCACAGGGCTGCACGGGGATGGGAGCTGCAGTGAGATGGAATACATTTTCAGTACCAAACAAACTTGATCCTCAATATGTATGTGAAGGCAGCCTGATTAGATGCATGCATATATGAATTTCTATCAGCGCAGGCACACGTTTCTGCATGCATGTACACAGGCCTGCACGTTCCCTCTAACAGGCCTGTATGCAGCCCAGAATACAGCATGAAACTAGGGCAACCTGATTAATGGAGCCAACATGACATTGGACCACACTGGATCTGCGCTGTCACACACACAGAAACAGGATATGATGCATAGAACATGAGGGTAGGGCTGCGCCATCCACCTCCGACATCCATCTTATCCTCTTTCATCTTTGTGATATACAAATGTGGAGATCCGCTTTTAGACGTGTGCAGGAAATGGGCCTTTATCAGCACAGGATCTTTTGTTCCCACCATTCTAGGAAGGCTGGCATAAAACATCAGCTTTAATGGTAACTTTTAACCACTAGAGTGAACATGCAGTCTCACAGTTTCTCCAGCTCCTCATCAGAATATCACAGTTTATCATCAAAGACTGGCACACCTTGCGCACACTAGGATACAAAGCACTGGCTCAGATGTGGCTCTTTGCAAAAGAAACCCTTTAATGTGAGTCAGTGTACAGTACTGTGCAAAAGTCTCAAGCTACCCCTCATTTCTTCCAAGGAGCCAGACTTTCTTGTAATTTTCAAATAGTTCTCAAGGCTTTCTGAAGGTGTATTTTTTTTTAGACAGGGGCTGCTTTTTCACTCATTTCCTGTTCAGTCCTTGTACCTGACCATTTTGAGATAAATGTTTTTGTTTGTTAAGCCACTTAACACTGACTGATGAATTATTGAATAGAGAAGAAAATATAGAAAAAAGAGCAGAAAAGAAGCAAAAAAATTGTATCTTTAGGCACAAACTCAAGATTCGTTCCCATTTTCTTAGTTGAAGCCACAAAAAATGCCAAAGATAACACAGTTTGACAAACATAAAATAGTACTTCTGCACAAACAAGGTGATTCTCAAAAAGCTATTAGTTGAAAACTTAGCATTTATCAGCATGGTGTGTAGTGAGGAAACTGGACAAGTAGAGGACAAAAGAAGAAGTGCCAGGGCTAAAAACACTATGAACAGTATCTGAAAGTCATGGCCTTAAGAAATAGAAAAAAATCCATCAAAGACCTGACACAGGACCCAAGAGATGCACCTGGCCTTTCAGCTGTTCAGTGCACTGTTCTCATTGGAGCTGGGCTCAGTGGAGGGGAAAATGTCCTGGAGAGACTCATCCCGGACCAGCTCTGGCCAGTGGTCAGCTCCATAATGGACCCTCAGTTCGCCTACCAGCCCCAACTTGGAGTTAAGGACACCATTATCTACCTGCTCAACGATGTCGACACTTACCTGGACAAGCCACTTAGCACTGTGAGGGTCATGTTCTTTGACTTCTCCAGTGCAGTCAACACCATCTGGCCGGCTCTACTGAGTGAGAAGCTGTCAGCGATGCAGGCGTGTGCCTCCCTTGTGGCCTGAATTATTGACTACCTGACTGGCAGACCACAGTACGTGCGTCTGTAGCTCTGTGTGTGGGACAGTGTGGTCAGTAACACTAGTGCCCCGCAGGGGATCATTCTCTCTCCCTTTCTCTTCACCCTCTACACCGCAGACTGTAGCTACTGCACAGAGACCTGCCATCTCCAGAAGTTTTCTGATGACTCTGCAGTAGTGTGGTGGATCAAAGAGGGTTATGAGGAAGAGAGAGGGAAAGAGATGAGGGCAGCTTCTTCACATAGTGCAAACAGAACCCTCTGCAGCCTCCCTGTGACATCTGGACCAGTTTCTTTCTATCGCCATATCCTGCACAGATTGTATATAATGTTTAAATTTGGAGTCATTCATGTTACATTTGAACTTGATACATACATGTAATCTTCATTTTTCTGCCTTCAGATTTATATTTATTTCTACATAAAATTGTGCGTCTATAACAACAATGCAATTTCCCCCCTAGGATTAGTAAACTATTCTGATTCTGATGTCAAAAAGCCACTCTTGAGGAAGGGAAACTAGGGGGAAAGTCTGAGGTTTGCCACATTACACCAGAACTGGACTGAAAATCAGTGGCAACAGGTCTTATGGAGTGATGAATCCACACTGGAAAATTTTGGTTCAAATTATTATCAATATGGACAGGCGAGTTACAACTGTGAGTCTCTACAGCCCTGTGGAGGCTCTGTTATAGTTTGGGGCTGCATTTCAGCTAGTGCTGTTGGGGATCTTGCCAAAACTGATCCAATTATGAACGCAGAAATGTTTGACCATGCAATATCATCTCGAAAGCTCTGACTGGCTTCCTGTTTCAGCTTGAAAATGATCCTGAACACACTGCCAATGCAGTAAGAGCCTACCTGGATAGAAAAACACACAGTGGAACACTATCAGCCATGGACTGGCCTCCCCAGAGTCTGGACATCAACATTATTGAAACAGAGAACAGAGAAAAAGGCAGCCAACACCCAAAGAAGACCTTTGGGATGTCCTTCAAGAAGCCTGGAGAGCTACCCTGAAGACTACTTAAAGAGATGGCCAGAAAGCTTGCTAAAAGAGTTCAGGGTGTGCTGAAGAATAAAGGTGGTCATATCAAATACTGACTTTCAACCTCATTAGAATTGTACAAACTCTGCTTTTACCTTATGTGCTGTATTTCCACGTATGTTTGCATGTTATATTTTCTAGAAATGGATTTGTGTGTGTGTGTGTGTGTGTGTGTGTGTGTGTGTGTGTGTGTGTGTGTGTGTGTGTGTGTGTGTGGTGGGGGCTTAAGACTTTTGCAGAGTACTGCACATCTGCAATGAAAATTAGGATCTAAGAACAGAATCAGCCTGTAGGTTTGTTAGAAACATAAATAAGCCTCTGTCCCCATCTGCTGTCTGGTCCGTGAAACTGCAGCAAAGTCAGTCAGGTTTTAAAGGGAGATTAGACCACCTACCACTCAGAACATAAGACTGAAGCCTAAAAACAGAGTGCTGACTGTCAAAATCAGTCATAGCTAACAAACAAGATCTTATGATCCCAGAGTAGAGTGGGTGATGTCATTAAAAAACCTGAAGCAGTGAAAAGGGAACTTTATGTGGCCTGAGATTTGTCCTTTTCGCATGTGACTAAGTGACCTCATTAGTGCCTTCATCGACCTTTAAATCCACATTTTTACACACAGTCAGCACAAATGAAGACTACTCCAGCAAACAGGCATAAATCCCGAAGTACCAAACAGCAGAGAAACATATAGATACATTTAAACAGAGAACACTCAGTGATGTCCTGTGGTGCTAGAAATCTGTGCACAAGCAGCACAGCAAAAATGGTTTAAAAGTTGGTGTTTACGTTCTTTTACAGTTTATAGGTACTGTGTATTGTGTTTAATTCAATGTCATTCCCACAGCAGCACTAATCTGAGATTTTTTAGCAATACACCAAGAGATACATTTTAGTAGAGGTCAGCAGGAGTGATGGAGTGGGAGGAAGGCAGTGCCTATGGTCCTATTCAGGAGTCTGATGGCCTGTGGGTGGAAGCCACTTGAGAGTCTTTTTATCCTCGTGTTCAGGCTCCTGTAGGAGCTACCTGAGGTACAGGAGTGTGAATAAGCTGTACGATGTCCTTGATGATGTTGTTGTGTGGGCCCTCCTGATGAGCCTGGTGATGTAAATGTCCTGCAGTAATGCGAAGGCTGCTCCTGAGATGTGCTGTGCAGTTTCTAGCACACACACAGGAGAGCCTTTCTGCCCTACCCTGTCGAAGTAGTCATGCTACTCTTGACTGTACATCTGAAGAAGTCGCTGAGGACTTGGGTTGGCATACCAAATTTCCTCAGCCTTCTTTGAAAGCGCACTGTTTGTTGTGATCGCTTCAGAAACCAGTGTGCTTACAGTTCCGATGCTTGAGTTTCCAGCTCTGACTGATTGGGGTCAGTCTCACAGGAAGTTCAGCACCCAGTTACAGCGGGAGGGTGTCAGTCTGAGTGTGAGCAGCTTCTCAGAGAGCCCATGTGGAATGACAGTATTGAATGCTGAGCTGTAGTCATTAAAGCGATTCTCACATACACTCACTGGCCACTTCATTAGGTATTTATGTTTAACTGTGTGTTAACACAAATATCCACCCATTTTCTTCTGCAGTGCTAACCACCACACCACCGTATTGCCACTTAACACAAATATCTAATCAGCCAATCGCATGGCAGCAACTCAACGCATTTTGGCATGTAGACATGGTCAAGACAACATGCTGAAGTTCAAACCGAGCATCAGAATGGAGAAGAAAGGTGATTTAAGTGACTCTGAATGTGGCATGGTTTTGTTGCCTGACAGATTGGTCAGAGCATTTCAGAAACTGCTGATCCACTGGGAACTATTGCGCAACATCTCCAGGGTTTACAGGGAATGGTCTGAAGAAGAGAAAATATCCAGTGACAAAAATGCCAGAGGTCAGAGGAGGATGGCCAGCCTGCTTTGAGCTGATAGGAACCCAACAGTATCTCAAATAACCACTCATTACAACCAAGCTATGCAGAAGAGCATCTCTGAATGCACAACATGTGGGATCTTGAAGAAGATTGGTTAAAGTAGCTGAAGGCTACGCCAGCTGTCACTCCTGCCAGCTAAGAATGGGACACAGACTATAATTTGCACAGGCTCATCAAGAGTGGAAATAGAAGAATGGAACAATGTTTACTGGTTTAATGAGTCCTGCTGTGACATTTAGATGGTAGTGTCAGAATCTGACATAAGCTAAATGAAATCAAGGATCATCCTGCCTTGTATCAGTGATTCAGGCTGGCTGTTGGGATGTAATTGTGTTGGAGCTGTTTTGCTGGCACGCTTTGGGCCCCTTAGCACCAGCTGAGCATTGTTTAAAGACCGCAGCCTACCTGAGTATTGTTGCTGACCATGTCCATCCCTTTATGACCACAGTGCACCCTCTTCTGATAGCTGCTTCCAACGGGATAACATGGCACGCCACAAAGCTCAAAGTTGTTTCTGGAACACAACAATGAGCTCAGTGTACTAAAATAACCTCTGCATTCAGTACATCTCAATCCAACAGAACACCTGAGAGATGTGGTTGCATCATGGATGCGCTGCTGACAATTCTGCAGATGATGTCATGTCAAAATCTGATTAATGTTTTCAGCACCTTGTTGAATCCATGTACGCACTGAAGATTTAAGGCAGCTCTGGACCCAGTGCTAGCAAGGTGTACCTAATGAAGTGACCAGTTCTGTCTATATGGGAATTATAAAGAATCAAAGGTGGCTGGGATGGTCTTTTTGATGTGGATCATGACTATCCTTTTAAAACACTTGATCACATTTGGTGTGAGTGCAAGGGGACAACAGTCATAAGCAGGTATTGAATGAGCTTGATTTAACAGTAATGGTGAATCATGTGAATTAAGGCCATTTTGGATGGGGAAAATACAATGCACAGAGCATGCTGTATTGATGGTTCCTCAATAAGTAGGATGTGATGTGCCTTTTGACAAATTGCACTGTGATGTTTAAAAATACAGCTGCATTGCTGTTAATATACCCAGCCTGGGGGGGGCCCTACATTCACAAGCACACAAGTGTAATGCCCATTGGCAAATCAATCTCCAGTTTTAGCTCAAGTGCTGTAACTTCACATGGGTCCTTGAGTCAGCAAACTCATCCTGAACTGACTACATTTACACAGGATTAAATGACAAGTCTCATGTCTTATTTTTGCAGTTCACTTATACCTTCTTTTAACTAAAGCAGCCTAGAATGTAGGGGACCAGCTTTCCCTTCATTTAATGTAGCTCAAATAGGCCAACTTCAGTTGGAATTTGAACTTTGCCAAATGTAAGATTTCAAGTTCAAAACCAGCAGCTCATATTATAAAGGCTGAAAATTTAATAGCATTGAGTAGCATTACTCTTATTAGCAGATGGAGAAAAGTGTTTTTACTGTTGCAAAGTTAAAAAACTAAGCCTACTTCAAACCTTTCTACATCTTAAATGATTTTCACCTGTAGGGATATTGAAGACAAGAGTCAGACATCACTTCGGAACACATGTGCACTTTATTGGGATTGTTTAGTCAGTGTACAGGTTGGCCCCACCGGTCTGGCACCCCATGTTATCCCATCATTTTGAGACCCCTTGCCCCACCACCCTGGTGATGAAACCTCCAACAGGGGGAAGAAGGTCATGATCGGGTTTTGCATAACAAAAACAAAAAAAATTAACAGGACCAAGATATTTAAGGCTGAAAGTACAAAAAACCCAGACATAACTTACATACAAGCGATACTACAACCATGTTTAAGTATGCGCCAACCACTGGGCAGCCTTCACAGAGGCAAATACGTGTCTGAACAATGCAGTCAACATTTGGAATCATGTGTCGAACAATGCAGTTAAACATTTGGAATGACTAAAAGAAAAACAAAATGTACATTTTTTTTAAGCCCCAGATGGAACTGCAGAACCTTGGGGTGTCTTTTTAAACCTAGCCAAAAACATTACTGTCTCCTTCATTGTTCCAGTTTTTTAAAATCCTGAGTCAAGCGCCAAAAATAACTGAAGCCATGCCAATGAGTTGGTCGTCTAGGCTCTGCGCCCAAGTTGTGTATGAGAAATGTGTGGTGTGTGGTCGTTTTGCACAGAGCTGAAGTTGTTGGGCGTTGGTTGGGGGGGAAGGAGGAACAGTCTGTTTAGAAGCATTTGCGGTGGACGATGGAGGGGCCGGACTCATCGTACTCCTGCTTGCTGATCCACATCTGCTGGAAGGTGGACAGGGAGGCCAGGATGGAGCCTCCGATCCAGACAGAGTATTTACGCTCTGGTGGGGCAATGATCTGCAGGAAGAGAAGGCAGAAATTGTTAGGATACCAAAGCCTTTGGTTCAGTTATGCACTTAACTGAGCTGACATTAATAGCACTCAAATGTCACTCTGTTCAGAGTAGCTCACCTTGATCTTCATGGTGGATGGGGCCAGGGCTGTGATCTCCTTCTGCATCCTGTCAGCAATGCCAGGGTACATGGTGGTACCACCAGACAGCACGGTGTTGGCATACAGGTCCTTACGGATGTCGACGTCGCACTTCATGATGCTGTTGTAGGTGGTTTCGTGGATTCCGCAGGATTCCATACCTGAGACAGACAAGACACTTGTTAGCAAGTGGAAGCACAGGAAGACTATGGCTCACCATGCATTTAGGATGCAAGTAGTGTTAAACTCAAACTAGGGAACATACCAAGGAAGGAAGGCTGGAAGAGGGACTCTGGGCAACGGAACCTCTCATTGCCGATGGTGATGACCTGACCGTCAGGCAGCTCGTAGCTCTTCTCCAGGGAGGAGGAAGAGGCAGCAGTGCCCATCTCCTGCTCGAAGTCCAGGGCAACGTAGCACAGCTTCTCCTTGATGTCACGCACAATTTCTCTCTCGGCTGTGGTGGTGAAGGAATAGCCACGCTCTGTCAGGATCTTCATGAGGTAGTCTGTGAGGTCGCGGCCGGCCAAGTCCAGACGCAGGATGGCGTGGGGCAGGGCATAGCCCTCATAGATGGGCACTGTGTGGGTCACACCATCACCGGAGTCCATGACGATACCAGTGGTACGACCAGAGGCATACAGGGACAGCACAGCCTGAATGGCAACGTACATGGCGGGGGTGTTGAAGGTCTCAAACATAATCTGCAGAGAGAGAGAAGACAATTTAGTTAAAACGAGCAATAGCAGCTTTAGCTTGTGACCACTGCACTCACTACATGCATTAGAGTGAGGCTGAAGTTAGTAGAACAATGTGCAGAAAGTAAACATTCCTTCACACTTGTGCAAATCATAATTATTAAGTGCAGGTCTACTGCTCTGCTTATTAAACACAAGTGCAGATAAGGCACACAGTCAAAGAGACCTGTTGATGATAGATCATCTTATAGAAGAGGGATCCTGGAGGAGATGGGAGGAAGGAGCAAATAAGAGAATGGAGGACACCAAAGAGGAGAGGAGACTTCTGATGTGTTCAAATAAAGGGTGCGTACCTGGGTCATCTTCTCCCTGTTGGCTTTGGGGTTCAGGGGGGCCTCTGTGAGCAGGACAGGGTGCTCCTCAGGGGCAACTCTCAGCTCGTTGTAGAAGGTGTGATGCCAGATCTTCTCCATGTCATCCCAGTTGGTCACAATACCGTGCTCAATGGGGTACTTCAGGGTCAGGATACCTCTCTTGCTCTGGGCTTCATCACCAACATAGCTGTCTTTCTGGCCCATACCCACCATCACTCCCTGAAGAGGAGATCACTTTGGTTAATTAATAGTTCTGGGCCAACATAAGGCATTTAAGAAAGAAATTTTTTAATGTAAAGGCCCCAAGTGACCCTGTATAGTTTTGTTTAGCTGACAAGCACAACTGACTTTGGCTGTTATTTAGCAAATTTAGAAGTTTAATAATTGCACGCTGTATAGTAAATGGGGAAAAAAGCCACTAACCTGATGCCTGGGGCGGCCGACGATGGAAGGGAAGACAGCACGAGGGGCGTCGTCTCCGGCGAATCCGGCTTTGCACATTCCGGATCCGTTGTCAACAACCAGTGCGGCGATTTCATCTTCCATGGCTGAACTGTTGAGGGGAAAAAAACACCGTTTTAACACTCAAGTCTCACATCGTCCCATCAGCATCATGGTTCCGCTTCCACTTCCTGTTACCTAGCGACAGTTCACGAGTTTAACCGCTGGGTGGAGCTCGTGCCCCACATTCCGAGCAAGCCAGACAAAAGGAAGTGGCGCTGCATTCTGTTATTACCATATAAGGACATGGTTCGGTTTTGAGCAGCTTTGCGGCTACCGGCGCGTGGCGCGCCGCCAGAGCGACAACGCACAGCAAAGAAAAGGAACAGTCGACATTTGAGAGCCGGCAGACCACTCCCTTCTTTTAACCACAGTTACAACAATCATCACTGCTGCGCCCTCCCAGTCCTGCTTAATCACGCTCACTTATACGAGCCTTTAGAAGCCTTTGCGTGAACATCACTGCGTCACGTCAGAGTCATTCATTTGCACAGCGGCCATATGACACCACTAAGTCCACCTTAAACACCGAAAACCGTGTGTGGAAACTGGAGCTGGTCCTTAGAACGCTAAACATGAAGGTCAAGTGGAAAGACGGGAAGTTGCATAATGAACTCATGCAGGCTCACGAATGGCCACGAGCCCTTGACCGATGAGCCATTTCCTGAAAGCCACGCCTTTTCTCGGAGCGGACCATTAGTCACAAATTTCTTCGTTTCATCGCGGTTCAGGATGCCAACGTTTCACAGCAGGACAGCCTCAGTCAACCGTTTCCCCCCATCAATCAGCTTGATTCTTTTTTCCTCCCCCCAAGCAGGCCTTTTTTTAAAAAAAATACACACTTAATGCAAATCTCAGCAACTCATACACCCCCGGTAGGAACGTTAGACTTAAGGTCAGGTATGAGGGGAGGCATCCAAGACAGGCAACCACGTCTGAAAACTGCAGCCGGTGCGACTCTGAAGGGCGTGTTAGCATGATGGGGCTAGGCTAATATGCTAAAGTAGGT
>VUQH01000447.1:0-27006 GCA_015106775.1 Etroplus canarensis | reverse complement strand
AGTCCAGAAGCCGCTTCAGACTACCCCTGGTCGGGACGTTGGAGTCTTGCGAGAATTGCAGGACTGTGCGGTGAGCACCAGGTCTAAGTCGAACCCTCAACTTGCAGGCTACATCCCAACCAAAAAAAAAAAAAAAAAAAAAAAAAAAAAAAAAAAAAAAAAAAAAAAGGGGGAAATGCACCTGTGAATCACATCAGCACCAAATTCGCTCGCCATGAGTCATCACTGCTCACTTCCTTTAAACCCAGCCGAGAAATACTGATGTTTAAAAAACCAGGTTATCAATGTTAGTGGACGGCAGGACAAAGAACCTCGTGGCCACTAACGGAAGTTTGCATTTTATCGAGAAAATTCAAACATGTTCACGTAAAGAAAACAAACCAGCACGTTGTTCACACGACAAACAGTGTAAAATAAGAAAGGACGAGCGAGGGTTTCTCCGTCTCCTTACCTTTGGGTGGGGGGGCTTTTCGCTTTAAGGGAACCGGTTTCAGGCAAATGATATCCCGCACAAGCTGTGTGTGACGGCGCTCAGAGTGAATCCGTTAGCTGTGGGCGCTTGGCCTTTATAGCTCGTCTGATGCCCGGCTCTAGCCATAAAAGGTAAACTTTCGGAATGGCGCCTCCTGATTGGTCCGGCGTCATGCACCCGGGCACGTCGCGTGCACGCTGCGGTGCACAGAGCGCTCGCGATTCGAGGGAGAGGGAGAGAGGGAGGCGATAATAGCAAAGGATTGGAGAAAATAAAAGGGAAGGGATTGCTGTTGCGAGGCCTTGCGGGTCTAATCTCTCGATATGCTGTTGTGTGTAGGGGTTAAATGATGTATAATGTGGACTGAGTGTAAAATATGTCTCCCCTGCACCTGCCCAAAGCAGCAGAGCACATGCATATGACAGTTAATAGAGCTCAGCACCCAAGGCTCCTCCCTGTGAAGGCTGCAAAGGCCTCAGGCTTTTATCAGAAAGGCTAGCCTCCCTCCTGGTCAGTCTAGAATATATCACAGACGGGCCAAAGTGGTGCTGATGTTCCCGTCCTCTTTGAAAACCAGATGGGAGCTCAGTGGGAGTCACAGCCACTGCATCACCAGGTCAAACACATGACTCACGTAACACACACAGGGCAGCTCCAATGCCCTGCCACAGGCTGGGGAATGACCGCTGGCGGCGTGCAGGCAATCCCTTCCCCACAATGCCAGCTCCCGCTTATGGATTTCATTCATTCATCGAGCATTTGTGGCTACACAGGCTTTCCTGTCTGCTTGCTCCCTCTTCCTCTCTGTGTCTCGGATACAACAGTGTGACAAAGGTGTGTCCTTTCAGGAGGTTGTGGCATCTCGTGGCATTCTCAGATTTTCACTGCTTGTGCCTGTAGTTTCAGTAATCCATCTTATTGCTCTGCTGGATGTAATGCTGATCTCTATGAGTCAGGAAGTGTCAAAAATCTGCACTCTCTCAGACAGACCACTGGCACACCCCGGCCTCCAGACTGATCAGTAGATATCCCCTTTGATATACCTTTAATCCAGCTTTTATTCGCTTTTTTCAAATAAAACACAGACATACACATTTTGCTCCTGTTTCCACTTCCTGTTCCTCTACATTACCACGAGGGTATAAAGTATTTGGGTTTTTCAGCCTTACTCATATCTTGACTAATGAGCCTATGTAACACAACCATAGACCTATATTCTGAGGCTAACTGCAGGCAGTAAACTTTCCATCCCTGGTTCACTGTCAGTAAGGGTTAAGCATACCACTGTCTGATGATGTTTAAATCTGTTCTCGTCATTTTCTTTAACACCCCTCTTCCTATGTTGTCCTCTGACCTTCTCTGGTCTGTTTTCTCATTAAAATGTAACACCCTGCACACCTATTCATTCATTCTCTTATTACATGGGTGTATATGTTAGAAAAAATAGCTAGGCAGCCATTTAAAGCTGTAGCTGTGGCCACTGAGACACTCAGCAACTCCTTCTCTTCCCCTTGTACCACTTCCCTTTCCTCTCTTAAAGTTGCATCAAGTCTTGTGCATCTTGTTTTGTTCCTGATCTCTGCCTTTTGTCATGTTGAATGTAAATGGACATTACAGGGCATTTAAATGGACTCATGAACCCCTTTAAATTGGCCGCAGCCTCCTGTAGTTTGAAATAGCATGGACGAACCCCACCCCCCCCAAAACCCGCAGATGCTGCTTATGTTAATCGGCACATTTTTAATTCTTAAAGGCTATTTTAAGTCTAGCCCTTCTTGCTAGCTGAAATCACTATTTGGTGGGCAAACACATTTATTAAAAGCAAGCAATCAAAACCGACTCTGTTAAGGCTCATACAGATACAGTTATAGGGCTCACTCCTTAAGGGAGGAGTGTTTGCAGCAATCAGAGGTCTGCTGGTTCCACTTACTGATTTACAGGCCTTAAATGTCATCATTAGGGATTGTCACCTAACTCCAGTGTACCCCACATTGACTATGTCATCTTAAAAGTAAACATTTTCATTCATGTTTGTTTTATCTGTGTTACAGTTGCATTTCTGTCAAGAGGAAGTGGGGGGAAACAAAGCTGGGACCAGGTGACACTGTTAATGGAGCTTTGAACAGAAAGCAGCTGAGAGGATTGTTTCTCCACACTGATGCTGTAATGGCGTAGCCAGGGATTGGCTGGGAAATGTTTAATCCGGCCTCAGGGACTGCCTCTGGGATTTCAAATTCACAGTGTGTGTCTATATAACGCACATACATGCATAAATGAGTCATTGTTCTGGCTCACAGCTCCAGCTCCTATTTGATTCAGGTGACAGGCATTTAAAGGAGTCCTATTATGCTTATTTCCGGCTGCATATTTTTATTCCTGGGCTCTACTGAAGCAGCTTTACATCATTTTACAATTTGTATTGCTCTTATACTGGGGCTTGGTGCAGCCCCTCAGTTCATACACAGTATCTTAAGCCAATTTTTTTTCTGATTGGCTGTGTCACAGTGTGGTGGGCAGACCCAAATGTGGACAGACACAGGAATTATGTAAAAGAAGTATTTAATGAAGAACAAGACTTTGTGGTCAGTGGTCAGAGAGTGTGCAAGTTCAGTCTCTATTTCTGGTGTAGAATTCGTGCTCCCAGTTCCATGGTCCAACAGGCGAGTATCCTTTTCTGTGACTGTCCAGTAATCCAGTGAAAGAGAGTGCATGGACTCCAACGAGGGTGGGTCAGGCAGTTATCGAGATTTCCAAGGGCGAGCTTTGCTTGGATTCCCTTGGCGTTGACTTCGCTGGCGTGATGACTCTAAAAGGAGCAGCGGAGAACGGCAGGTGAGAAAGCTGTGGCGTGGCTTCACAAGACACATAGCATGAGATGGCCTGGCTTACTGCAAGATTCATAGCTGAACAGTTCCAGCGGAGTGTGGGTGAGACTGCTCAGCCTAAGATGACTGATGAGGACCAGCTGTACCAGCGCCCTCCGCCCAGACCACACCTGCACCTGGAACTAGGCAAACTGATTAAACCCCTGACCCAAACCAGGAAGAGAGAGAGCGAAACCAGCAGAATCAGACCTGGAGGACACAGGTTTGCACAGCAGGCGTGTGGGGCTTCTGTGCCAGGGATGACCCTATTAGGGACATGCCCTTTCTATGACATCATACAGAGCCAAGAGTAGAAAAAAACTGTCTGAAGCCTGAGGTTTTGGATGTTTTCACAGGGATTCTGCATTATTTGAAACTTTGGCCACATTTAAGAAGAATATTCACTGTTGTCGTCTTCTTCTTTCAGCTGCTCCGTTTAGAGCTCCCCACCACAGACCATCTGCCTCCATCTCACCCCATCCCTTCCATCTTCTTCTGTTACACCAACCATCTTCATGTCCTCTTCACTATAGCCATGAACCTTCTCTGTATTCTTTCTGTTTTCCTCCTGCCTGGCAGCCTAACATCAACTAATTAACTCTCTTTAGAGCTCATAGTCCCTACCCTCACCTCCACACTCTCACCGTTCCTTCTCTCTCACTGCCTCCACAGGCACCTTCCTGCTGTCCTACTCCTTCATCTTCATGCAACAGTAGTATAGTTTCCACAGGCACCCTGCAGGCCAACAGCATTTGGGGTGGTCGTTGTTAAGCCGGGCCTCGACTGATCTGGTATGGTAATCTTATTATTGATCCGCACATTTGATTTGTCATGATTTTACCCTTCCTGTTGCAACCCTCTCCATTTATGCAGGCTTGGTACTGGCACTAGGAGCACGCTGGCTTATGATCCCCCTCACTAAAGGAAAAGCACAATAGGTCAGTCACCTGTCACGCCATGACCTGTCGTTTCCTCCTGAATGAGGAATAAAAGTGGAGTTCAGGTTTGTGTCTGTGTTGCTGTGTTGTCAGTCAGCTTGGGTAAGCAGGACTCTGGGTGACCATGTATTTATGTATGTTTGTGTACAGCTTTCTGGTTGTAAGTGAGAGGTCTCTGGTTAAGTGGTATGTTGTCAACACTCTTCAGTGGGAATGTCTGCTTGCCAAGTGCTTGGAATACTGTCCTGGAAAGCCGCCTCCTCTCGTGTATCATAGCAGTGTCTGTGTGTGTATTTGTGCTTACGCCCTGAGTGCCAGCTAAACACAGGCTCTGAACCTGGGCCCTATTGCCAAGATCCTTACTCTGATAAAACCACCTAATGAATTTTTCTGGGGATTTTTCATCCAGACAGGAGCTTATACACGGTCACTTGAGGTGTTGTGTATAATAACTATTCCTGTGATCACTGGTTGTCTAAATAAACCACTTGTCAAACTAAGGGACATTTTAATAAGGGAAAGAAGTGAAGGCTAGGGTCTTAAACCTGCCATTTAGAGGCAGGGGAAGAAATTGTCAAACATTTGCAGTAAAAAATAAATTAAAAAAAATCCTTTCTTTACTGTATGTTTCTCCAAAATGGACTAAAGATGTGCTGGAACAAGCCTGTTCCACCAAGTCCCCACACCACAATCCACAGGACCCACTGAATCTGCTGCCAGCGTCCCACTGCCAGTCCACCTCAGAGGTCACGTGTCCATGCTGGACGCTGAGCTGTTTTGATGGCACAAAGACGACTTACACAATATTGGGCAGATCTATGTATATTATGTAAGCAGAGCAACAGGTGAACTTGTTCACTGTTTTTGCCTTTGGCCTGCTGAAGTCAGGCATTATGATGACCATGTGAGGTCACTCGGTAACCCAGAGACCACAGCAGCGCATGCGTTTATATGTCCTCTAAAAGAAAACTGCTAACCATAAGAAGTTCTATCTTTGCTGACTGCGCTTTTATATTGATGAGCAATTTAAAGCTTAGTGGTAAGCCTTACATAGACATGAGTGAGTGTGTGACACATGAGGAACAACTCATTTTTGTCACTGCTGTCATTTTAGTGGCATGAAAACACACAGCCTTACAAAGCATTCACATATTGCTCACGTGTCTGTGTACTTTCACTGTGGACCAGTGATTTGAAACTGCTCTGACACCCTCGCGTGACGTCACCGACTCAGGTTTTACTCTTCAAATAAGGTAACCGGCCAGTCAGCCAGGAACGACAACAACGGGTGTTGCCACTCCCTGAGTTGCTAAACCCATCCCACCATGGCTTCCTGTTCCTCTTACGAATAAAGATGCCACAAGTTTCTCTTTGCTCTCAGCCTGACAAGGCCATTATTGGTTAATTCACTCACTACACCCTGCTTTGCCTCTCTGTCTACATATATGTCTTTTCTTCCTCTCTCCATCTCCTTTATCATCAGGAGGACTAGATATTTTGATAGACATGGCCCTAAGCCTAAAAACAAGGCCATTTTTATTGGTTTGTGTTTGCATAGGAAGGTTAGAAGAACCATGACATACCTTTTGTTAAATGTTAAAGGTGCTCATAAGCAGTGGGCTAGAACCTGTTGTCATGCACAAACATACACGGTTACACATCAGCTGCCTTAAGTCTTACTGTTACCAGACTGCAGCTCAATACAAAAAAAAAAAAACATTAGCTGCAATTAGCTTTGTGAGAGGCTGAAAGACAATGCTGATGTCAGAAGAGGGAAGGAAAGCAATGATGGGGAGATGAGAGCAAGAGATAAAGCCCTGAAATGGGATCTTGGTGAAGCAGAGATGGGAACGGGGGAGAGGAGAAGTAGAAGATGATGAGAAATAAGAAACGTCTGTCATCTTAGAGATGCATCCTGTTTGTGATCCACATGAATTTCATTCTTGGTTCCCTGCATGGCTGGATCACATATCCTCTGAGTATCAGCATGTAGAAAAGAGGACAGATTAGCTTCCTGTTTAAAAGCTTAAGGTGAATGCACCAATCCAGGGATTTTCTCCTTTAGATTAATGGCAAAGTAGGTTAAAAAAAATGCATCACTTTCAATTTCTGAAGACTGATGCCACTCTGATATCTATTCAGTAGGTTTAATACTACAGCCAGCAACAAGTGTGCCATACCTGTTATCATTTTTTATGGTTGTAGCATTTTCTTCAGAAGTACGTTTGATGACACAATATAACAATAAAGTTATCAAACATTTCCCCAAATCAAAAAGGCAAAGTTAAATAGGACTTTTTTTCAAAACTGAGTTCCTATAATAACCAATAGGACACCAGTGATCTATGAAATTATTTTGGTGATTCTTCACTGCCTAAATTGTGCAACACCAATTCCAAAAAGGTTGGAATGTGGAGTAAAATATAAATAAACACAACGCAGTGATTTGCAAGTCTCATAGACCAGTATTTCATTTACAAAAGAACATAGAAAACATATTAAATGTTGAAATTTGATGGCAGCAACACGTCTCAAAAAGTTAGGACATGTTCGTGTTTACCACTATGAAGCATTCCCTCTTCTTTTATTAATAGTCAGTAAACATCTGGGAACTGAGGAAACCTGCTGCCGGACCTTTGGGGAGAGGAATGTTGTCCCATTCTTGTCTGATACAGGATTCCAGTTGCTCAACAGTCCTGGGACTTCTTTGTTGTATGTTGCGTTTCATGATGTGCCAAATGTTTTCAGTTGGTGAAAGGTCTAAACTGCAGACAGGCCAGTCCAACGTCCAGAGTCTTTCACTGTGAAGCCCTGCTGTTGATTAATAGTGACAGTATGCACTTTAGCATCATGTTGGTGAAATATGCAAGGAAAAGTTGTAATCTGAAGGGGAGCATATGTTGCTTTAAAACCAGATTTCTGGAAGTGTTCCTGAGCCCATACACTGGTTTCCATGACAGAATCATGCCTGTTTTCAATGCAGTGCTGCCTGAGGGCCCCAAAGATCAGTAGCATCTAATGTTGGTTTTTAGCCATGTCTGTTGTACATAGAGATGTCTCCAGATTCTCAGAAACGTTTGTTATTATGTATTGTAGATGATGGAATACTCAAAGTCCTTGCAATTTTATGCCAGGGAATATTATTGTGAAATCACTCTAGTTTATAGAGACAGTTTCTCTCAGATTTCTGAACCTCTGGCCATCTTTACTTCTGAGAGTCTCTGCCTCTCTAAAGTGCTCTTTTTATACCCAATCACACGACTGGCCTGTTGCCAATTAATTTAGTTAGTTTCTTTTTAGTAATACTTACTTTTCCAGCCTTTTACTTGCCCTTCTCCTAACTTTTTTGAGATGTGTTGCTGCCTTCAAATTCAAGTTAGTATTTTTCATGAAATGGTAAAATGTCTCACTTGCAACATTTGATATGTTTTCTGCGTTCTTTTGTGAATGAAATATTGGTTTATGAGATTTGCAATGAATTGCATTGTGTTTTTATTTATATTTTACACAGCATCCCAACCTTTACAGAACTGGAATTTTTGGAATTTTTGGGAATTTTGAAAAAGCACGCATTGTAACACAAACATTAATCTGGAATCTCCCAAACCAAACCAATTGAAAACAAACTGTAACCTCCAGTGTATTAAAATGTTTAACCTCAGCAGCAGCCTGAGCCAATTCACCATCCTCAAGAGGAGCACAGAAGTATATAAAAAGCTCCTACATCTCAATCTGGCTATTAAAAACACATACACTGACAGTTAAATATGGCAAAACATATCTCAATTTTATCTCTTTGATACCTCCACTGTGTGTTTGGTGCACTTTAGTAATGTGCGCTTTAAGCAGTCACATAAACAAAAAGTACAGCTGGCGGTCTAATAAATATTAGAAAAGAAGCCAGACTTTGGATTTTTTTTTAATGACCAAGCTAAACCCAGCTGAATTTAAGCTTCAGCCTCCTAAATAAGAAGTGTCACTCAGTGGGACGTTTCCTGGTGGCCCAAGGATAATTTTGGCCTGTCATCTTTAGGCGCACAGTCAACCAAAGCAAACACGACTGAGTTGGCGGATCTCTCTGAATTTACACGAGGCGTGACTCTGTAGCAAAAGCATATAGAAAAAAGACAAAAGTAAACGTGTCCATAACGTGTGGGTGCACACGTACAAAGCTACTTGAGTGCTGGCAGCCTACTCTCTTTCTCTCTCGCTCGCTTTCTCTCAGCAAGACATGAAAAATCTGAAAAACTCAATTCAGACAGGCTGGCTAGTTCCGCATTTCTGTGTCTGTAATCTGGATCATTTTAATCTTTAATAACTGTTTGAGTTATAGACTCTATCTTCCTTCACACTTATTTTGAGCGTTATCCAATTCACATTTAATTAATTTGATTTCTACACCCCCTGCGTACACCTCATGTGATTCAGTGGCTTGAAAAACAGCCCATCAGCAGCAATAACTTGAAGTAATGATTTTCTGTATGACTATCAGACTCTCACATCTTTGCTTCAGTTCATAAAGGTTTGTGGGTATTTGTTCATGCACAGCTCTCTAAAGGTCCTACCACAAGATTTCAAGTGGGTTGAAGTCTAGACTTCAGACTGGGCCACCTTGCAGCACTGTGATTCTTTTTTTTTTTCAGCCATTCTGTTGGAGACTTGCTGCTGTACTTGGGATCACTGTCCCCCAGTTTCAGCCAAGCTTTAGCTGTCAGACAGATGGCCTCGTATTTGAGCCTTGAATACTTTGTTGTACAGGAAATTTTATGGTTGACTCAATGACTGCAAGGTGCCCAGGTCCTGCAGCAGCAAGGCAAGCCCAAATCATCAGCCCTCCACCTCTGTGGTTGAAAGCTGATATGATTTTGCTGATATGCTGTGTTTGGTTTTTGTCAAATGTGGCGCTGTGCATCATGGCCAGAAATCTCCACTTTAGTCTTGTCCGCTTAAAGGCCAGTGTTCCAGAAGTCTTGTGGTTTGTTCAGATGCAACTTTGTAAGCCAAAGCAATGATGCCATGTTTAATTTAGTGAAAAGAGACTTTCTCCTGGCAACCCTTCCAAACAAGCCATACTCATTCAATCTTTTTCTGATTTAACTATCAGGAACTTTAACACTTTAACACACGCCAACTGAGGCCTACTGAGTCTGAGATGTAGCTCTTGGGTTTTTTGCTGTTTCTCTGATCCTGGGGTGAAGTTGCTGCGCTATCCACTCCTGGGAAGATTGGCCACTGTTCTGAACGTTTTCCACTTGTTAATAATCTTTCTCACTCTGAAATGGTGGACTTCAAATTGTTTGAGAATGACCTTCATGACATTCATTCATTCATTCTGGCTTGTTTCTAAATTTCAGCTAAAAGCATCAGAGAGCTTTAAACAAAAAATGTATCATCTTATTTTGATTCAAATAAGCAATCTTCGGGATTATCTACACACACAAACACACAAGCATGGGCTGGTGTTTGGCATCTATTTTGTTGCATTTTCTCAGCATCACAAATTATCTCTCTTCCTCTTTTTAGGGTTAAAGATAAATCCAAGCCAACCAAACTTCAAGCACATTTCATTGTAAAAGACACACACACACACACACACACACGCACACAAAAAACCACACTGTCTCTGACACAGTTAACTTGGCTCTGCAGGCAGATTTTTCTGTGTAGTCCGCTGCTCATTTGTCTCACTTCTTCTTTTGCGCCTGAGGTTGCACACACCCCAGGTGCAGCCCGCAGCTTCTGTGAGGCTACAAGCATGAAACTAGAGTTGCACCATGTAGAACAGCAACCCCAAGGTGCAGCTTAGTAGCACAAGCCACATCAGATAAGGAGAGTCAGGCTTTTACTGTAAGAAGAGGAAGATCCTGACATGATGTGATGCAAAGGTGCAGCCAGCTCAGTCAAGTCTGAGTCACTTCCCAAGCCAGAGAAAACCAAGCCCCAGCAAAGTTTCTCCTCAGCCACTGAGGAAATATCATTTTTAAAAAGAACTTTAAAATGTAACATTTGCAGATGTGATGAAAAAAAATCTCTGAGTCACCAACTAGTGAACTTCTGAGTAACTTACCTAAGACTTTCAAAATGTCAACAAAAGTCACTAACAAGAGACCCTGACTCTATAAAAGATAAACTGCACACAAAGGAAGTGCCCTAATATGAAAACCAGCATTAAAGATAATATATTTGCAGACACAGAAGGTTTGTTTTTATATAACATGGGGCCATGTTACCTCAGGATCCAGTGCAGCGTGTGAGTCAGAGTCGTCCTGATTTATGCCAGTGCTTCTCAAACTGCGGGGCAGACCCCAGCGGTGAGCCATAGACCCACTACAGTGAAGCGCAGATGACAAGGACGAATGTAGAGTGAAACTAAGTTCAATAAATGTGACTTTTGCAGGTAAATAAAAAAAAGTTTACTGCTCCTACAGTGCTGACATTTATTTCACCAATATGTATTTTTACTCATATGTTATTGTGGGACTGAAAAGTCTTTTAGCTTCTGAAGAAACAGTTTGACAACCCCTGCACTTCACATTTGACATTTAAGCCACGTTCCTGTCATCACAGTGAGCTATTTGTTTAAGAATACATGGTCTCTGTTTCATGTGTGGGGGTGTCAACAAAGGTGGCAAAATAATTGCCATGCAGTTACAGTTGAGAATGAAATGTAAAAATTAATTAAAAAATAATTAACTTTCAGAAAGATAAGGTTTCTCTAAACCTTTAGGTTTATACAGTGATGTGTCAAAGTCTCTAGCCACCCCTCATTTCTTTTCTGCCATTTTTAAAAAGTGGTCTTGAGAAACAGTTCTCCAGACTTTCTGAAAGTCTTACAAAGTGTTTCTTTGGACACTGGCTGAGTTTTCACTCATTTTCAGTCCAGTCCTTGTACCTGACCATTTTCAGAGGAATGTTTTCATTTGTTAAGCCACTTAACGCTGACCTATGAATCATTCAAACGTAAAACAGGCATCTAACACAAAGGATGGACCTCTGTTGTGTCTACACATAACAGACAACTTAGCAAAGAAACAATTTTAAATTGTATATTTAGGCACTCTTTTACTAGCAGCTTGTGGCAAAAATACATCACTTGTTCCCATTTCTTTAGTGGAATCTTTGAAAATTCCCAAAGGCATAACAGTTTGACAGGTGTGAAATAGAACGTTTGAACCAACAAGCTGATTCCCAAATAGAAACCTTAGTATATCTCAGTGTGCTGTGAAGTGTGTCCTTAAAAAATTGAGGAAGCTGGACAAGTAGAGGACAAAAGAAGAAGTGTCATGCCTAAAAATGTATTTACAATAATGAACAGCGTCTGAAAGTCACGTCGTTTAAAAACAGGAAAACGATCAGGCAAACACCTGGCACAGGACCTGAGAGATGCACCCACTATTCACCAAAGCCTCATCTGAAATGGTTTCAGTGGAAGGGTGCATGAGAGGAAACAGGGAGAGGAGGCTGAGGTGTGCCAAATTACACTAGAGCTGGACTGAAATCAGCGGCGGCAGGTCTTATGAAGTGATTCATCTAAATTTGAAATTTTTGGTTCAACTTGTCTATATGTACAGAGGAGGTCAGGAGAGACGTGCAACAGTGAGTGTCTACAGGCACCTGTGAAACATGGCGGAGGCTCTGTCATGGTTTGAGGCTACATTTCGGCCAGTGGTGTTTGGGGATCTTGTCAAAATTGTTGGAATTCCAAACACAGGAAAGCATCATCAGATAAAATCCATCATGCAATCTATCTGGAAAGCGTCTGATTGGTAACAGCTTCAGTGTTCAGCATGACAATGATCCTAAACACACTTCCAATGCAATAAAAGCCTGCCTAGGTAGAAAAACACACAATGGAACACTATCAGTCATGGACTGGCCTCCCCAGAATCTGGACCTCAACATTACCGAAGCAGTGTGGGATCATCTTGACAGGCAACAGGCAGCCAACATCCAAAGAAGAGCTTTGGAATGTCCTCCAAGAAACCTGGAGAACTATTTCTGAAGACTACTTAAAGAAATGACAAGAAAGCTTGGCTCAGAGAGTTCAGACTGTGTCGAATAGTAAAGGTGGTCACATCAAATATTGATTTTCAAGCTGGTTAGAATTGTACAACCTCTGTTTTTGCCTTATGCCCTGTATTTCCACTTATGTTTGCACATTTCTATCAATCATTGCATCTATTTTCAATTTCCAGGCAAAGCATAAAGAAATGAGGGGTGGCTCTAGACTTCTGCACAGTACTGTATCACACTGTGAAAAGAGAAAACACAAACCAGTCAGCTTCTAGAAAGAAAAAATAAGCCGTTTGTGACTGGCAGCCATGCGTTTCTGAAACTAAAAGTGTTGGTGAATGAAACCTGAAGTCACGTGACCACAGCTGCACTTTGTATTTTTAGTGCCAGTGTTAGCATGCAACCACCAAAGGCCATGAACTGATCCTCTAGCTAAGCCAGAACAGTGCAATACTTTGCTAGCCAGTAAGTTGGTGTTTAAACAAGTGATTAAACTCTTGATCACTAAATTCAGACCCTGTAAAAAGTGTTTTAAAGGCTTATAGGAGGTCCTGCTTTGTTGCCTGCTTCCTATATTGGCAGTGTTGGTACACCCGTTTAAATAAATGTGATAATGTAATAATGTTTCACTGGATTCTGTAAATGTACGTAAGTTGGTGTTTTCGGTCTGAGGTATTGGAAAGTGTTTCCGGTGTTTGAAAAGTGGTGTCCAAGCTTCAGTCCCCAGGACTGACAAAAGAAACCAGTGATGAAGTGTCAAAAACTACAGTTCCTCCAATGTCCACTTGAGGCTGGCTCCAAAAGTACGTCAATCCCCCATATTAAAATACCCAGCTTTACAGCTGAAATAAACACGTTCACAGGATATATATGTGGATAGTTCCCTTCTTCATAAAAACTCTAAGGAGGTAGAGATTTGTATAACTCATCCATGTTATGGTTTTGAGTTTTGTGAGTTTGGTTTTGCATGGTTTTGTGTTTTTTTTGGCGTTCAGCCTTGTCATTGCTGGTTTTACGTTGCCATATCTCACATTTGTTTATTTCTCTAGTTTAGTCTTGCCCTTGTTTTATTCTGTTATTGCCTCCTTTGTTGGTTTATGGTTTTATTTTCTAGAGTAGCCTTGTTTATGTTATTTTGTTCTCCTTGTGTTTTCACTTCCTTGTGTCTGAGTCTCTGTTTTGTCTACTCATGCTTCAGCTCATGGTCTTTTTCCTGAGTTGCTGTATTCTAGTTTTGTATGTTTTTGGTTTCAGGTCTTCTTAGTTCTCTGTATGGTTTATTTTACTATTATATTCAAGCCTTAGTTCCGTATAACTGTCTTTTGTCAAGTTCAGTCTTGTGTCATGTCCTTTGTGAGGCTTTCTGTTTTATTTTGTAACCTATCTTGTCTCATGCATTATGTTCAGTTTTCCTTCCTTCCTTGATTGTTACCACCCATGCTCCTCTCCCTCCTGTTTCTTGTTTGCTCGTCAAGTCTGTGTGTATTTATATCCCTGCCTGCCTCCTGTTCTTTGTTGTGTTGTTGGGCTTCCCATTTGTGTCTTCTGCGCCAGTAAGGTCCTAGTTTGTTTGCAGCTTGCTTCTGCTCTTTTGTCTCTGCGTTTTGTTTTTCTGCCATGTCACGTTTAGCCAAGTCTGTATGTTTGTGTCAAGTGAAGTTTAGTTTTGGTTCCTACTCTCAACTTTTTAAGCTTTTTAATAAAGCTTGCTCTATGTTCTGAACCTGCTACCTGAAGTCCTGCGTTCGACTCCACTCTTTGACGTGCCGGGAAACAGGACAATCCACCTGTATGCTGGAGTTAAGAACGTGATCAGTATCTGCTCACTGGAGTCCTTGAACTAGCCCCCTGCACCATCCGGTTGGTGCCTTGACGTGAGTGAAACTAGCCTATCATTTTTCTGGCGTTAATTAGATGTGATGTCTCTGTGTGTGTTTATGAATTCAGCTTGAACCTGTCGACTAATAACTTGGCACTCCAACCTATCGTCCAAATATGGTCACTTTTGGCTCTGCTTGTGGTTGCCAAAATGTTAACACTGAGGCTTCAAAATCTAACATGGTGCTAGCAGCAACTCTGGGACTCCAGACCTCTACATCGTCTTTAAAATATTAAATGTAACTGTAAGAATGATCCATTCATGTATGAAATCAAGATGATGCACCATATTGCACATGACTTGGTATCAATATGTGTAAATGCACTCCCTGGCCACTTCATTAGGTATAGTATGCGAAGTCCTGAATTGGACCCCCTTTTACCTTCAGAACTACCTTAATTCTTCATGGCACAGATTTAACAAGTTCTGGGGGGGGAACAAAAATCCTTGGATTTGGGGCCATGATGACATCAGGCAGTTGCTGCTCATCTGTGATGCAACTATCCCTTTCCACCACAATCCCAAAGGCACTCTGATGACTGTGGAGGCCGCTGCAGTACAGTGAGCTCATCATGTTCGAGAAACCAGTGTGTGATTTGAGCTTTGTGACGAAGTGCTGGAAGAAGCCATCAGAAGATGGGTGCAGTGTGCTGATAAAGGGATGGACATGGTCAGCAGCAATACTCAAGTAGGCTGTGGCTTTTAAACTAGAGCCCTAAAGTGTGCCAAGAAAATATCCCCACACCATTACAACAGCAGCGGCCTGAACTATTAATACAAGGCAGGTTAGAGCCATGCTTTCATGATGTTCGCACCAAATACTGAGCCTACCATCTGATAGCTAAAACAGAAATCAAGACTCGTCAGGCCGGAGAATGCTTTTTCTTTAACGATTTTGGTGAGTCTGTGTGTACTGTAGCCTCAGTTTCCTGTTAGCTGATAAGTGTGGCACCCTGGTGATTTTTTTTATGCTGCTGTAGCCCATCTGCTTCAAGATTTGAGGTGGTGTGCATTCAGCAATCATGCCAGAGTCACTTGTATCGCCTTTCTTTCTCATTCTGATGCTCGGATTGAACTTCAGCAGGTCGCCACATCAACATGCATTCAGTTGCTGCCATGTGACTGGCTGATTACATACTTACACTAACATGCATTTGAACAGGTGTAGCCAGTGGAGTGACTGAGTTTACACTGGAGACTCTAAGACCATGAAAGTTTTCCATTGTGCACAATTCACATATTGGGTCCTTTCAGTCAGGCTGTACCCCAAATATTAAACCATACTAATATTTTCTTATTGGGTTTTTCAATTTTGTATAACTATAAACCAATTCATGGAGCTGCCAGGTGGGATGAAACTGGGAAGACCACAGAGAGGGCTCATGGAAGTAGTGAAGGACACACAGGGGTTTGGTGTGACAAGAGGATGCAAGGGATAGGGTGAGATGGCGGCAGAGGATCTGCTGCGGTGACCCCTAACGAGAGCAGCAGAAAGGCGAAGAGTTTGTCTGCCTGACATCTCTCGTTCACAAAAGCAGTCCTCAAATAACAGTTTTCCTCATTGTTGCCCGTTTAGCAAATGGCACTAGATCTAGCCACTTCTCACCCCATTAATTTTTAAAGAAAAGTGATGGACAAAATGTAAGGACAGTATCCAACTATGACATCTTGCTTCCCTGCTGTGCTCAGTGGCGAGCGAACAGTGATGCTTCAGAGATTGCCTGAGAGCACGCTGTAAATCATACATGCAAATGCAAACAAAATCACAGCACCGTCACTGTCTTTCACTCATGTATGATGATTTTGATTTTACCATTTGGAGAATTAACTCAACATTCCCTCTGTGCTGCATTTTGAGTGGCATATGACCTGGTTGTGGATCATCTGAGGCCACAAAGTCTCACAATCTTAACTGAATTATTTTAAGAGTCACAGCAGCAACAATAGAGGTTGCGTTGTTGGTCTTATCTTCCTTGTCGATAAGGAAGCTATATTTGGAGATGGGCAAATGCTTTCTTTTGACTACACGCAAGCCAGCCTATATCGTGAAACTCCACCTGATAAACTTGTCATTTCAGTTTGACTTGAAACAAACTGTACAACGTTTTGAAGCGTTAGGTTACTAAAAATCAGCTATACAATGTTGTCCAACAGGTATGACGAACTGTGGATAGAGAGAGAGATATATATATATATATATATATATAAAGGAATTTAAAAGAAAAGGGTGACTCAGCAGGCAAAAATGTGGACTGGGTGCATGCAGCCAGGCACACTTGTTTCATGCTGCCTTGCAAACATAAATGTAACTTCTAAATATGCTCAGTGTAGGTGTCTCTTTGTAAAGTTCATGACTTTCTGTATAACGTGGTGTTTAAGCATTGTCTGGGGTGGCACTGTGGCAGCAAAGTTCACGTCGATCACTTTACTGTGTATGTTCTCTATGAATAGTTGTTTTACTTTAATTGCATTAGATTGGTAATCCAAACCAAGCAGCAACCTCGAGGGGGCTGAAATCCAAAGCCAACTTGGAATGCTAAATACTGCAGTTCTTCTTATGGCCACTTGAGGCTGGCTTCAAAAGCAGGTCAACTCCCCTAGAGTCATGTTAACCTGTCCAATTTTACAGTAGAAATTAAAAAAAAAAACATTTAGTCTGTTACAAAAATGGTTTAGTCCTCTGTGCATAGCTTCCCCCTTATAACAACTGTTGTCTTCTCTCTTTGCTCTCCTTTCTCTCCTCTTTCCCCTCACCCCCAACCAGTCAAGACAGATGACTGCCACTCCCTGAGCCCGGTTCTGCCAGAGGTCTCTTCCTGTTTAAAAGAAGTTCTTCCTTCCCACAGTTGCCAACTGCTTGCTCAGGGGATCGCCTGATTGAGGTTTTCTCTCTAATACTGTAGGGTCTTTAGCTTACAGTGTAAAAGACCTTGAGGTGACTTTTGTTGTGACTTGGTGCTATATAAATAAAACCGAATTAAAGTGTAGGGGGGATGTGACTTTTATAACTTATTCTGGAGATGCACTGCACCACTGTCAGGCCTCACCTTCACTAATTTGAGTCACTGAACTGGACCTATAGACACTGTTGGTTCTCTTGGTGCCTATTGGAGGATTTACCTGACACAATACAGCGTACTGTGAGGTATCCCTTGTTTAAGAAGTTCGTGCTTCATTTTTGGTGAGTGAAAATGTTTTATTAGTGGAATCAAGCTTTCTAGCCATAGCTGGTAACTTAGCACCTCATTCTTGCATCCACAAATGGTCACTTCAACAAAGTGGCAGCCAAAGCCTTAACTCTTAGGTTTCAAAGTGAGGACTCCAAAACCAGTCAGTAACATCATGGTGGCTTCATCCATCTTTCATATACAGTCTATTATCTAAGCCAGTTTTTTACAAATCGCAACCATATGAAATGTTCCAATATAAAACTGCACAAAAATTATTTCATTCATAACCGAAGTAAGTTGGGAGACACTGGCTACTGCTAACCTGCTGAAACCTGACCTACCTCAAAAGATATGAACTACAGTAGGACTGTGTGAACCTCTCCAAACAGGCAACAATTTGACCAATGAATTGCAACTGTCATGCTTGGCTCAGATGTTGCAAATGGGTTGTCAAAAGTGCCTCCATCTGACAATACTAGTAGGTGGAAGATCTGTTCAGAAAGAAGCTATTTTAGACAGAACTGAATACAGATTGTAGGCCTTGAAAATCTGGCATGTCTTGGGTACAAAATGTCTGAAATTCACTGATCAAGACATGCTGGTAATGTTTCATTGCCAGGTGAGAAACTTGCTTCTTGTCCATTGAAAGAAATGCAAACTACATGCCAACTTCAACAGGCTCTGATATAGAAAATACACTAAGCAAACATGTCGTACAACACATGGTCCACATGGCCTTCTTCCTCTATCTTTACACCATGTGAGTTTGATAAGGATGAGGAATTGCTTGGCAGTTTAAATACCTCCTAAGCTAAAAACTCATGGTCAAATCCTATTTCTTCACCCCAGCTGATGGTGCAAATGCGTTGCAAAATTTGCAGTGTGACCTTAGAAAGTGTAACACACAGCCGTGAACATGATCTTAGCCGTGGGTGTGATCATATCTGTGCATGTGTGTGTCCATACGTGAAAGAAGGGCAACTACGCGAATCTCTCGCTCTCTAAAACAGCACAAGGTCAACTGACCTGTTTAGAGGAAGTGTGCTCACTCTACAGATAAACTGCTTTGCATCTCATACAGTTCGCATTAACTGCTGAGCAGCTTGACTCTGAAATGCTCCAGCTTCCCTAAAACTGGCAAAATGTTGAAGCAGGTGGCCAAGAGACACTCCAAGGGAAATGTTGAGGCTTAAACTAAAGTTACCTCTTTTTATAAAGAGTATTTTGGCAGCAGGATGCTACTGAGATATATATTTTTACATCAATACTATGAAAATGTTAAGTTTTTATGGCACAAGAAACACTGGATTCAAGTTGCATCACCTCTTCAGATTTCAGGGGCTTCAAATACGCTTAAGTATAGATAAAAATCAACCAGTGTATGAGCTTGAGTAGGGACTAGTATCATCTAAGAGCCTGCATCAGCTTTGTTAAACTCAAAGCTGACAGGAACTCAAATACTATTTGTGACCTTTTACTGCATAAATTTTTAAGATATTTACAATCTAGGTTATGCGTTTTGAAATAATTAGAACATTTCATTTGAAGTTAAAAAAACGCGCATGAAAAGAAATGATTGCTGTATTGAACAAAATACTTCATAAAGTTTACTTTGTAAACTTATGTGAATCGCTATTGTGATACACGTTTTGTAAAGTGGCCTATGTAAAATGTTATATCATAAAATTATCTGATGCTATGATAGGTTATGTTTCGCAATCTCTGCAATGCTAAAGACATCCAGTACGCCTGGGAGCGAGTGTGTTAAATTGTATTTTCATGATTAAACTCAGTGAAGCTGGGGGCAGATAAAAAGTCTAACACCTGAAAACCAAAGAACACTTCTGAAATCCTGATCCTAACAGATTTAAATGTTGCTAGTTTGCATCGGTGCCAAGTTTTGCTGGTAAACGCACCGCAGAGGAGCGACGTGTCAGTGTAATCTGCAGGTTCTGACAAACACAACTTGTCACCAGATCAGCGATGGAGAAGATGGCTCTCTTGACTACAATAAGAAGTTCTGGCAGGTTTAAATCCCCATCAGTGAGTCTTCACCTTTATTGTTCAGTCCGCTGAATGGATCTCGGCTGTTCGGTGACTAACACGGACCCATATAAAAAGAGACAAACAGTCCACTCAGATGACTGTAAAACCCATGTGAGCCATCACTGGAGAGACTTAGGTCACTTTTCTATTTCAGGTGTGACCAGTTTTGAGGAAAGTACCAGAGAATCCTTAGTAACACTGTGCACCTACACAGGAGACCACATGTTCAGTCAAAGCCAAGACAAACTCGCACCAAACTAGATCAAAGTCTGCACACATTATAAAGACAAAGATGCACTTAATCACCTTTGTACATGTGAACCCAGACATGTAGACGCTCTGAGCACTTGGTGAGTGCAGCCCCAGCCATTGTTTGTTGAGTTGAGATTCACCTACGCTACTGGTGACATTTAAAAATAAAATCCTTATAATGCACATCTGATAATATAAAAAAATATCGTGACTGCACTTTTGTAAGCTTTTTGCACAGCTCTGGTTACAGTGTCTCTCTCCATCTCCCCCACTGGCATTTTAAGTGCCATTTACTTGCCTCAAAAAGAGACAAAATGCACATTAAACAAAGTTTACTAATAGTTTCATTATTTTTATTATTATTCAAATGTGACGTGTCTATGGTAGCATTATCTTGGATTCTTTTCCCTACAGTAATGCTGCAGAGAAAACACTGTGACAGCCCCATCTACTACTTACCTCGTTAACACACAGCCACAGACGACCCAGCCGACTGTAATTGGTGAACACAAGTGGATGGATAACAGCTGAACAACTGAAATAATTCACAATTTTAAGCTTCAAGATATATAAATATAGGCTATAGGTTTGTGACTTGTGTCTAAATAAACACCCTGAAAGTAGAAAATTCTCCGATGCCCGGCAGGCCGCCGGGTCGGTAATCCACTGGTGTACATGCTGTACACCTTTATCAAATTTACAACTACTTCTTGACACTTTGGAGCTTTAAAATCACACTCATGGACTTTTATAGTCACCATCGCGCCCATAAGAACTCTGGATGTTGCAACAAGTTTCTAAAATTCAAGTCTAACTGCTGTTTTTCTTCCTGCTGTGCAGCTGAAGAGGTCACCACTCTTCTCCTTTCTGTAATCTTATACAGCAAAACAAAACACAGCTCAAATGATGTGTGGGTTTCCCGGAAAACAGGAGGCATTGTTTCTGGAGCAGCAGGTTGCGCTATATGCGAAAGTACATTTAATCCCTAGTGTTGGTGTCGAGGTGGCGGCAGAACTTTCACTAACAGTGAAAAAGATGAGATGTTCCTTTTGTGAGTTAGATAAATTGAACTTTTAACTACAAAGTGAGGCTTTGGTTCAGTTCTGCGAACCAACTTCCCCATGCTATGTGAAAATATGTGCTTTATGTAGAGTATTAACTTTCTGACAACTCCGCTGCTGCTTGGAAACTAGACCAATTCTGCTGCAAGCAAAATAAAATCAGTAAAAATTGAAAATATCTCCGTTGCAGATGTATTATGAATCTGGTAGTTTGAAAAATGCTGCTTAACTAAACATGAAGCCACAAACTGACAATACATGTGTGTGTGTGTGCAGGAAAATAAGATTTGACATATTAAACCCAGCCTTAAACTCAATGATCCACCTATTAAGCAGGCCTAATCCTGACTTGTGTTAACATTTTAAGGACAGACTTTCAAACAGAGGGAGAAACATCAACAATGACACAAAGATGTGAATGGGCTGACACCCAGTCAGGCTCAAGGATGAACTTGGAGCACATCTGAAGCTGAACCGCCAATCAGTCCATCAATGTCCAACCCCAAAAGGTTGTGTTTAAGCCTGGTTTAGATTTAGATTAAATCGGCACTTGAAAGGATGATCTTGAACTCTGGACTGTAGTAGTGTCACTACAATCCAGAATTCACACTGACTAGACTGACTAGAATGAGTAAAACTCTAAAAAGAGTTATCAGCTATTGAGAAGAATACTTTCACTTCTTGTAAAACCACTTCCTCCTGCACAGTTGGAGCTGTACTTAAGTTGTGATTGCAATGAACCAATGAAACTAAAATTAATCACACCTATAGTTCCTTCTAAACTCATCGAGACATCCACATTGACCAAAGCGGTGCTGTTTGAATGTATAAACCTCTTTTTTTTTCTTTTTTTTTTTTTGCTGCTGTAAGTTAAACTGTAGAGGACGGGAAGTAGATAAGCAAGTGTAGACTGGGCAGAAGTAAGACATGCTTGACTTGAGATGCAAGAAGCCAGAAGAGCAAACATCTCCTTTAGGCTAAGCTTTCAATTTTCCACTTACAATTAAACTGTCTTTTATCTCACACTGTTTAAAGATACTCTTGATGCCCTCAAGAGGTTCTTTAAAATAGAAGTAAGACTTGCCACAGACTTAAATAAACCTGATGAAAACGGACACACGTTCAGCATCAGTAAAAAGCAGCTGAGGATTCCAACCTTGTAAACTTCTCCGTAGGTTCCTCCTCCGACTCTCAGCAGGATCTCAAAATCGTCCTGAGGGTTCTTGGTGGAGATATCCAGAGCCGCCCTCTGTTGGAAATCCATTTTGCCGTTTGCTGCCACTAATAATCCTCCTCAGGCATGTCACGCAGTCTCTCTCACACACTCGCACACAGTGGCGTCTACATAGAAACCTGAGAAATGAAGAAGAAGTCGGTTGCTGAGGAAAGACACTTAGACTCTCTTATTTGTCTGGCTTGTCACTCAGCTGCTGCAGCACGCATACACACACACACACACACACACGCTCTCACACAAAAACACACACACACACACACTTTCCTGTTTCTTTTTCTTAACCTGTTATCGGTCCTCCCTACCTCTGTCACTCCCTCCTTCCTGTCAGTTCTCTCAGACATTTTTTTTGTCATCTCATTTGAATAATCCAATTTGTTTCCTGTTAGTTGTATTGTGTATGTGAGACAGGCACATTCACAGAGTGCTTTACCAAGTGTGTGTGTGTGAAAGAGAGGGAGAGAGAGAGAGCACATGCTTCTGCATGTGTGTGGCTTGTAGCTGATTGAACTGCAGTTGAGCTGTTTGGGGTTTTCAGAGCGAGTTTCGGTCTCAGGTTCACGCCTACTTTGTGTGTGTGCTGCACCTCTGCAAGAAGAACCACTCTTGCTAGGAGCTCCCTGTCAGCTTCCTGTTCATATCCTGTTCAAAAAAGTGGCACAACATCCTGTTCACATGTAAAATAAAAAATATCAAAAATTTTATTTTTAATGATCGCTGGCATGCATATGATTACAATTCTTTAATTTATTTTATAATGAAGCTATTTTTACTGATAGGTGTACAGGACACAATTATTTGTCATATCTTACATCGCTGGAGCGAGATCACTTTACTTCAGGATTGTCCCTCTAAGTAAATAATTAAATGCCAGCAAAATGAACCTACACTGTACGGACAAATGTATTGGGCTACCTGCACATTACACCGACAGGAGCTTTTATGACATCCCAGGTATCTCACTCGTCTGGGAAGGCTTTCTATAAGAGTTTGGAGTGTGTCTGTTGGAATTTTTGTCCATTCATAGAGAAGACCATTTGTGAGATTGGACGAGAGGCCCTGGCTTGAAATCTCCGTTCTAGTTCATCTCAAAGGTGTTGGATGGGGTTGAGGCCAGGCCAGTCAAGTTCATGTAACCGTGCCTTTATTGACCTTGCTTTGTATGCTAGGCCATAGTCCTGCTGGAACAGAAAAGGGCCTTCCTCAAACTGTTCCCACGATGTTGGTAGCAGAGAATTGTCCAAAATGTTTTGGTAAGCAGAATTATTAAGATTTCCTCTCACTGGATCTGAGGGGTCTAGAATGACCCCAGAAAAACAACCCCATAGCACTATCCTTCGTTCATTTTCTCCCGCTTATCCAATTCTGGGTTGCGAAGGGCACTGGAGCCTATCCCAGGTGTCATGGGGTGAAGGGCGGGGTACAACCTAGACAGGTCACCAGCCTGTCGCAGAGCCAACACAGACAGACGGACAACCCTTCACGCTCACATTCACACCTATGGTCAGTTTAGAATCGCCAATCAACCTAGCCCCTTTGCATGTCTTTGAACTGTGGGAGGAAGCTGGAGCACCCGGAAAGAACCCACGCAAGCACGGATGAACATGCAAACTCCACTTGTGTAGGACCCAAGTTGGCCAGCAGCTGGATTTGAACCCAGACCCTCTTGCTATGCACCACCCAACCCCATTGTCCCTCCCTCCTCCACCCAAAATTTACAGTTTTCACTGTGCAGTCAGGCAGGTAATGTTCTCCCAGCATTCACCAAACTTAAGACTCATCCATCAGACTGCCTCTTGCCACAGAGCATGTTTTCACTACTCCAGGGTCCAGTGGCAGTGTGTTTTACACCACACCATCCAATGCTTGGAATTGTGCTTGGTGATGTAAGGCTTGCGTGAAGCTGCTCAGCCATGGAAACCCATGACATGAAGCTCCTGGTGCACGGTTTTTGTGCTGATGTTAAAGTATTCTGATTCTGATTCTGATTATTAATCCCCGGAGGGATGCCAGAGGACTTCTGGAACTGTGCAGTTACTGAGTCAGCAGAACATCGGAGACTTCTACACTTGTGCGCCTCATCACGCTGCGATCCTGCTCTGGACTTTTGCATGGTCTGCCAGTTCATGATGGAATTGCTGTGGTTCCTAAATGCTTCCACTCTGCAATAATACCGCTTACAGCTGATGGTAGAATATCTAGAAGGGAAGAAATTTCAATAACTGACTTGCCGCTGTGGCATCCTTTTACAGCACCACACTGGAATTCAGTGAGCTCTTTAGAATGACCCATTCTTTCACAGATGTTTGTGAAGGCAGACTGCATGGCTAGGTGCTTGATTTTATACGGCTGTGGCAATGGGACTGAATGAAATGCCTGAATGCAATGGTTAAGAGGTGCAGTTTAATATTCAAAATTAATGTTGTCTATATAGTGTATGTCATGGTTAATAGTATTTGCCTTTTTCATGCTGTAATCCATTTGTCTTGTACTTCAGTTAGGTCTATATCCACTCTTTGTTCTGTTTGCCACCCGTTTTCTTCTATACTTGCTCTTTATCAGACTATTACTCACCTGCGTATCTAAACATTCACCAGTTTCACATGCGTCTGCTGCCAAATCATCTCGATACTCGAGACTAACAGCTTTACTCTCGTGTTTCCCTGTGACCCTCTAGTCTAAGTTTATCCCATAGTTTTTGGATAGTTTAGGTTTTATCTCATCGTATGCAGTTTTTGCTGGATATTTGGCCTGAAGGTTTTATTTTCACACTTTTAGTCTTTATTAGACTCCATGTGCATGCACATGGTGTCTAATAAAGTTAGGGTACTGGGATGTTACCCTGGCATCTTGCATTTTGGTCATCGTCTTGGGACTGAGTTGTTATATTATAAGAGACAAAAACATGTTGCAGTTACGAAAACAGGAAACATACGGATCAGATTTTATCCATTGCATCCTATTTCATGCTGTATTTTTTCATTTGATGCTGAAAGTTGCTGCTGTGCAGAATCTTTATAGTTTCATCTTCCTTTCTTGTTTTGACTCAAGAGGCACAAAGACAGGTACAGTGACTCTTATGTAGGGCTCTCCTTGTCTTATACTAAGCTCTAGGCTCAATCTAATACAACCCTCTGTGGGTAAGAGGCATTATTTACATGAAAAGTACAATTAATCAGTTCTAGATGTACTTTTCATTAAAGTGTTAAATAACAGAGCAAAGTGAAAGACAACATCTGCCATGCAATCATATAATGATGGCACCTTCATCATTTGACATTTATCCTCCTTCCTAACTCGGCTCAGCAGACGACCCGGCTGCCTGCCCACAATCTTGTTTTTTCACCCACATGTGACAGACGCATGCACAGGCCAGTTAACCTCAAATAACTGCCTCAACCTCAACTAAGCCTTGGGAGCAGGACAGATGAGGTTACTGATAAAGATGAGGTTATTGATTAAAATAGTCCAAACCGTCCATAAACTGATAACCTGCCTACCTAAGATATTAAAACTGTCAAGTTCTCAGTTTTACTTCAAAAGGCCAAACAGTTTAATACAACCACCAGTCCAAAATGTAAATAATGGACCACTGACACAAGCTACTACCTCCCTGCAGTTGCCGTGCAACCACTTAAGGTATATTCCTGAAAAGCCCCTATTTCTGCATGTATGCTGACCTGACCCAACCCCACTTGATGTGATGTGAGACTAGATGTTAGTCTATTTGTTTTTGTTTCTCTTTTCTTATGCAAACTGGGTGATTAAGAACCAACGTATGCAGAAGCAAAGCTGATTCCATACCATCCCGGAAACAGTTTTAACAATTTCAGGAGCACCACCATGAATATCTATGATCCCACGATCAATTTGGTTTTTGTTTTGTGCAACTCGGATGAGTAGTTACAGAGATATAGCTAAAAATGTTAGAAATTTTACAGATTGCATAGATTCCGTATCTCATGGAGCTTTATCACTATGCCAAAAATCAAAATCTTGCGTCAAACGGTCTCGTTGTGATAGTGCAAAAACTAAGGATTTGCAGCCGTGCTGTAGAGTCCATCAAGTCTCTGCTTTTTGGGGTTATAAATATTCAACAAGTCAGAACCATGGAGTCTGGGGCTTTGTGTTTTTGAGTTGAAAGTTCTTGAAGAATATATTTGACTTACAGAGTCTGTTTGGATGTTTAAGTTTTGAACTTTTAGATTCCTGGTTTGATTTCTTTATTATCCTCGTATTATGTGGGTCTTTGTTCTTGTATTATTGAGTTTTTGGTTTCAGTGTTCACTTTATGGTAATTCTAGAGATGAGCTCCAGATTTAGTCCTCGTTTGTTTGGCTTCATGTCTATTTTTATTGTTACTGTTGTTATTAGTAGTAGTAATAGTAGCAGTAGTAGTATAGTCTCCCTAGTGTTTCTATTTGTCCTTCTCTCTCTTTTGCTTCCATGTTCAGGCATTTGTCTCTTTCAGTTTCCTTGTTTTGTACAATTTGTTAAGTGGTAGTTTTCATGCGTGTATTTATCTCCTTTGGTTACTTCCTGTTTTACTTTGAAGGTTTTTTTCTTTCATGTATTATGATGGTTTTGCTTCTGTAGTGTCTTTTCTGTACAGAAACTGGCCTTACATAACTCCTGTCTATTTCTGCAAGTATATTGCTGGGTGAAATGTATGTGTGTAAAGGATGGTCTCCCACTTGTTCATCATACCCCACCATGTATGGGTGTGTAAGGTAGTCTCCTACCTGTTGACCATACCTTACCTTATAGAGAGGCTGCAACTATTTCTCACAATACCTTACCATATAGGCTGCAACTGTTTCTCACAATACCTTACCATATAGAGAATTTCTGCGTAACAAGTTGAGAAAACTGTCCTTGAATTGTCTTTTTTTTTAAAAAGTTCATTGACAAAGCTGAGACTCCATTAGAAACAAAAGCTTTGATTGTCCTTAGTAACTTTGTCTAACATAAAGCTAAAAAGACTCCATTAAATCATAAAAGGTTTCTACAAGGGTGAGTTCCAGGCCAAGGTTGGACACCAATAGATCTCCAGGAAAGAACCCATAGAAGGGAAAAA
>VUQH01000444.1:0-18783 GCA_015106775.1 Etroplus canarensis | reverse complement strand
AAAAAGAACAAGTTTAAAAAAAAAAAAAAAAAAAAAAAAAAAAGAAACCCTCCTGCTACTGTGTCAAGTGTAGCCACCTGGGTTCAGAAGTACTCCAGAAATCTACTGTTACTTAACACAGCCCATCACTGCATCCAGAAATGCAACTTAAAACTGTATTATGCAAGGACGAAGCTAAAAATCCAACTTTATGCAAAAACTCCACCAAGTTCTCTGGGCTGAAGCTCAACTCAGATGCAGTGTGCTGTGGTCAGATATGTCTGCATTTCTGCTTGTTTTTTAAAAAAAAATTAGCATCAAGTTTTCCATGACAAAGATGTAATGACCATCTATACTATTATCAGTGAAAGGCGCTAAAGCATCAGTGCCCAATGCAAATCTGAACTGCTGTATGCAATGCTGACTCTGAGGTGTATATTAGGATTTTAGAGAGACATATGCTGCCATTAAGGTGACCTCTCTTCCCAAGACATCCATGTTTATTTCAGAAAGACAATACCAGACCACATTCTGCACAGGCTACAACATGGTTTCATAGACACACAGTGTGTGTGCACTTGACTGGCCTGCTGCCAGCTCAGATCTATAGCCTATTGAAAATGTATGGCACATCACGAAGAGGAGAATCAGACAACGCACCACTCACTGATGAGCAGCTAAAGTGTTATATTAAACAAGAATGGCAAGCTTACCAGTTGCAAAACAAGAAAAAATAATTAGGCTACATTCACACTGCAGGGCTTAATGCTAACACACAGTGACACATGCAGCTCAATGTGTTTACGGAAGTAAATATGGATGCTACACACGCCAGTGTGAGCAAATCCTCACTTTGTTTCCACTGACTAGCTCCATCACCAGTGTTTGTCATGCTTGCTTCGTCCATTGTTTACATTATCTTGCCGCATCTTGCCTATTCTGATGCAGAACTGTAACGTCTGTCTCAGTTCAATGATGTAAAAGTTGGATGAACTGCAATATGACTGTTCAGACTGAGGTCGCTTTGAAGAACATCGGACATGTATCCGATTTAGGACCACATATGACAGTGGCCTGAATCCGATTTGAAAAAATTAGATTTGTACTGTTCAGGCTGTCATTAAAAAAAAAAAAAAATCAGATATGGGTCACATATGGGCAAAAAAAAGTCTGACTTGGGTCACTTTGGTCTGCAGTGTGAACGTAGCCTTAGACTCTTCAGTTCCAAAACAATTAAAAAATGTTCCTAAAAGAAAAGGTGATGTAACACAACTGTAAACATGCATCTGTCCCAACTTTTGTTAAGTGTTCAGCAGCCATTATATTCTAAATGTGTGTATAATTACAAAATACAATTAATTCGGTCAGTAAAACTACTAAAACTATTTTTTTGTAGTTCTGTTAGTTAAAGGTTCAAGTGAATCAATATGTCACTGTTTTTAATCGCATTTTGGAAAATAACCAAACTTTTCTAGAAACGGGGCTTGCAGAATCAACGGAATTGCCAAATCTTACATGTGCATCACAGGTTCATTGACAACCAAAAAAATGGCAAAACTGATCCATAAAACAAGAAAAAGCAGCCTTTTTGTCTGGTTAGCATTTTGGAAGTCTCTCCGATTTGCTCACAGATTTTACATCTATTAAAAAAAAAAAAAAACATGTTTTGTGTGCTCACCTGTCATCCCTGATGCGGTAAAAGAAGCCATAACCATGATGCACCATGGGAGCCACAGCCCCTAGAACCGTAGTGTAGCCCACCAGACTGGACGATAGTACAAAGTTACCCCCACCACCACTGCAGAAACAAACAACTCATTCACAGACGGAAACAGAAATCCACAAGCAATTTTCAGGCTAATACACTCTTAGGTCACCTAGATCATATTTATAGCAGTTACTCTCAAGAAGCAGATTTCTCTACTGTACTTATAATTGTAGATTCTTAATAGCAATATTTCAAAAGGGATTTCTCAAATGTTTAAGGTAGATGACTCTAAAAGTCTTTTTGCGTATCTGCTCACATACCACTATTAAGACTACTTTGGTGAAAGTGTGCTCAATGAGTGCTCAGAGGTTGTGTAAAAGGTGCATTATTCTGCACATGCAGGTGATAATGGATTTACAGAAAAAGGGTATTTAATGGTTTAAATCAGTGGAATATTAATTTAAGGACAGAAGTGTACTTATAAAAACACTATTTAAATTTTCTCCAACAGATGAAAAATAATAAATCTAGTACAGTAAATAGTATATCTGTAGTATACGGTTTCCATGAGATGAATTAGCTTTGGGTGCAGTACCTCTTTGCGTAAAGGGGATCCGTGAACAGTTCTGGAATGGGCCATCCCTCCTCCTTGGCAATAAGATACAGCCCAAGAAGATGCCGGTCAAAACCTGACAACAATATCAAAAAACTGCATGAACTAATATCCTAAATGCATATCAGGCAGTTTTACAAAGTCAACTTTAGAGTTTGACAAAGCTCACAAAGAGACTTATTATAAACTTAGTAGTCAGAATTTCCACACTTACATGTTACACAAAGGCATGTGACTTTTTTTAATCAGGATTAATTCTCTGTGAATTCTGAATAATTTATTTTTTTTTCATTAAAAAAGTAACCTGACAACTGCATCAAACTGCCCAGCTCCATTCACTCCAGCCGCTTATATCCCCAAACTTATTCTTTCGGTCACTACCCAAAGCTCGTTACATGAGAGTAGTAGTCATGTAGCTTGACTGGTAAATCAAAAGTTTTGCTTTCACACTCAGTTCTCTCTTTACCATAACTGACCGGTGTAATGTCCGCATCACTGCCGACACTGCACCAATCTGTCAGTCTCACGGCCCTCCTTCCCTCGCTTGGGAACAAGATCCTGAGATACTTAAACTCCTCCATTTAGGGCAGGAAGTCATTTCCAACCCAGAGCGGGCATTCTATCCCTTTCTGACAGAGAAACCTGGTGTCAGACTTGGAGGTGCTAATCCTCATATCAACTGCTTCACGCTCAGCTGAAAACCACCCCAGGATGAGCTGGAGGTTACTGCCTGATGAAGCCAAAAGAATCACATCATCTGATAAAGGCAGAACGGTGATCCCTAGCCCACCAAAGCAGAAACCCTCTGTCAACTGGCTGCAGCTAGAAATTCTGTTCATGAAAATTATAAACAGAATTGGGGGGAAAAGCGGAAGCCCTGATGGAGTCCAACGCCCATCAGGAAGAAGTCTGACTTATTGTCGGCTATGTGAACCAAACACTCACAATGGTTGCACAGGGACCGAATAGCCTGTAATAACGGGCCAGATACCCATACTCCAGAAGCCCTCCACAGAGGACACCGAATACCTTCTCCAGAACCACAAAATATATCTAGATTGGTTAGGCAAACTCAAATATCTTCATGACCCGCTATCCCACTATCACTGGCCATGTGATAGCTGAAGTACCCAGTGGGACCATGGACTCCCCAAGCAGGGGCACCTTCCAGCACCCCACCCAGAGACTCCAAGAAGGCTGAGTACTCTGAATTGTCAATCAGGCCATAGGCACAAACAACAGTCAGGACCCATTTCCTGACCCGAAGGCGCAGGAAAGCAACCCTTTTATCCAAGGGCTAAAACCCCAAGGTACAGGCGCTAAGCCAGTGGGATACAAATATACCCACTTCTGCCTGCTGCCTCTTACCGAGGCAACTCCAAATTAAACCAGAGTCCAAACCCCGTTTTAGGAAACTGATTCAAAAACCTGAGCTGTGCATTGAGGAGAGTCCAACTATATCTAGTTGGTATATCTCAACCTTATACACAAGCTCAGGCTCTTTCCACACCAGTGAGTTAACATTCCATGGCCAGTTTCAGAAATCAGACCACCAGGACCTTTGCCACAGACTGCTGCCCAAATCACAGTGCACCAAGCCCCTATAACCCTTCCTGTGAGTGGTGGGCCCACTGGAGGGTGGACCCATGTAGCTCCTTCAGTCTGTGCCCAGCTGGGCTCCATGGGCTAAGGCCTGGCCGCAAAGCACTCTCCCTCGAGCCCCCAGTTTGCCTTCAGAGATTCTACTAGGGGCAAATAGCCTGACAACATAGCTCCTGGGATCACTGGGGAACAATTCACAGAGAGAACAAAAGGTAGCCCAGACACACAAAGCAAGGTCCAAAAAGGCATTGTTGGAATTAGTTTTGTGTGATCTCAACCACATCAAACACCTTTAGGATGAACTAGAATGGAGACTTTTTTTTTTGTTGTTTTTAAGAATGGAGACTGTGAGCCAGGCCTTCTCACCCAACATCAGTATCTGACCTCAAAAGAAATGTTCTTCAGGATGAATGGCCAAAAATTTTCAGACACACTCTAGAATCTTATAAAAAGCCTTTCAAAAAGAATGGAAGCTCTAATAGCTGCTAAGTGGGGACCAATTCCATATTAATGCCTATGGATTTAAAACAGGGTGTCATAAAATCTCCTGTAGGTGTAATGTGTAGGTGGCCTGATAGTTTTGTCCATATAGCATACTACGTTTAGTCAAGAGTAAAGCAACTTTGTGTAGCAGAGATTTTGATGTTGAAGTAAGGCAGAGTATCTCCACTAGTAGTGCCATAACGCTACGTGTGATCAAAGTTATTTTTGTACTGATGATACATGAGACCAATTCCATTCTTTCCCTGGCTCTACCCCTCCACTTTGCACAGTGCCGAGTAGGGTACTGGTGTCCTGTTTCTTTTGAAGATGGAGGTGTAGAGGTAATACTGATCTCTGATGGAAGAGTAGAGGGTCATTTGGTGGGGTAAATGACAACTACACCTCAGTCCTCAAAAGAAACGGGATACCATACCCTACACTGCAGTATGCAAAATGGAGGGAGAGGGCCAAGTGTAATAGCAAAAAGCTGTTTAGAGTTGGTCAAACTGTTGAAACAAAACCAGAATACTTAATTAATCCCAGGGGGAAAAGATTCTGTGATGAGCAGGAATATAAAATGATCACAAAAGTTTTAAATGAACCAACCTTGTCCTTCCTGTGCTTCAGACATCAATTTGTTGTGTTTGCTGAAGGCCTGCAGCATTGCTTTTCGTCTGGCATTATCCTGCGAGAAAAAGTTTATGTGGAATAAAAGATGACTTCTTCTATTGCTTTTTTTCTGCAATTTTTTTCAAAGCATTTTCACACACTCACATTGCATGTGGGGTCCATCATGGATTTACACCAGGTCACAGCCTCCTGGGTGCAGGGTCGCATCGTCTCTGTCCTGCCATGATAAAACTTGCGTGTTGTTGCTGTCTCATAACAACTTCCTGGCCTGAAAGAGAGGGGAGACATTCAGGGTCATCCACTTCCCTAACAATAATCAGAGTTAAAACAAAAGGTAAAAGCGTTCATTTAACCAGTGTTTACTTTTTGTGCAATTTGTAGTAGGCCAGCTGCATCGCCAGCTGAACAAAAGTGTCTGGATGCAGCTTCTTCTGTTTGATGGCTGCTTTTCCAAAAGCTGTGAAAGCATAGCACACAACCTGGAGGTCCCGTATCTGTAAAACCAGAGACAGTGTGGAAAGTGACAAGTTGTGAATATGCTGAGGGTTGTGGTTAAATAGTCCTTTTGGCTTTGGAAGTACAAAAGCCACAGCCACATTCCACCATTTACAGCAAACAATCCATATTACTGGAATTGGCTGCAGATCATTATTTCTTATGACATTACATGCTACATACTTATGCTTAATTTAACCCTTTCATGCATGGTAGTCACTACAGTGGACAGCTATAGTGTGGACAGTAAAGCAATTTTCTTTAATATATATGTGTTTTGTTGCTATAATGGCATTACTGAACTGTTTTGAACTGAATTTTATATTATTTATTTAAATACACATTTTCTTGGCTGAAAACTCAAACACGTGCTGTCCAGCTGAGTGAACATATAAATAAGTTTATGAAAATTACACGTTCACAAAATTTTGCATGAATTGTTCTTTTCGTGCCTAAAGAGTAAAAAAAAAAAAGTCATAATATTAAGCAGCCCAGTGTAGGAACAGTTATCTTTATAAAGTCTTTATAAATGCTTTATCAAGTCTTTCTTTGACAGCATGATGTTTTCCATTAAGTTCAAGGAAAAATACTCAGGAAAATACATTATGTGTATTGGGCCACATACACATTACACCTACAGGAGCTTTTAAGACACCCCACCCTAAAGCTATAGGCATTAATATGGAGTTGGTCCCACCATTGTAGCTATAACTGCTTCCACTCTTCTGAGAAGGCTTTCTACAGGATTATAGAGTGTGTCTATGAGAATTTTTGGCCGTTCAACCTAGAAGAGATTTGTGAGGTCAGTCACTGATGTTGTACGAGAGGGCCTGGCTCACAGTCTCCATGCTAGTTCATCCCAAAGGCATTTGATGGGGTTGGGATCAGGGCTCTGTATAAGCCAGTCAAGTTCTTCCACAACAAACATGAAAGAAACACCTGAATTCAAGAAGTGTGATCCAATACTTTTGTCCATATAGTATACTGTGTAAATTTTATTTTACTACAATCCGCAACCCAAGTCAGTTTTATCAGGTTTTAAGTAGTGCAATATGTGATTGAAAGTGGCTCACCGACTCCAAGTATTGCTTTTTAGCATGACTGATATTACTGATAGCTCTTTCATCCACAGTGAACACCAGCTCCTCGGGGAGGGGTATTGATCTGATTACATCTGAGCCCTAAAAATTAATGACATGCACATGAGAAGAGTGACAAAATAATCAAGATAAATATTTGAATTTACATGCAGAATAAACTGTTTACCTTCCATTTACCCTCTGTAGCTTTAAGTTGCTGGTCCACATACCAGCACAGAGACACCAGTACCATTGCATCATATGGTGCATGCTGCAAAACAGTGCATTAAAAACATGAGATTTCTTTTTTGACTGGATATATCCTGGACAAAGTGATGAGCATGGTCATCTTGAATCTCACATGTCATTTAAGTTTCGTACAAACTAGCCACTCACGTCACAAGTGGATCCAAAGGTGCCATCGGAGAACACGATTGAATTGTATGATTTGTCACCCCAGCGGATGGTGGGGTTGCCTGTAAGGGCCTCTGCAGTCATCTGCACTCAAAAAGAAAGGAAAAAAATCCTCATAAAACCAGACACACATCTTTTTCTTATTTCCAGAGCATGATTTAAATGACGAGCTGCAAAGTGATAAATATTTCAGATGAGTCAGCCAATACATTTGAGTAGTTCTCTGGAGTAGAGTGGGGTTTTGTTTCATCCAAGGAAATGACAAACAAGCTGCTTTGAATGGTCTCCAGGATGGTCTTATTGTGTGGATCAATGCTTATTAGATGCTCCCTGGCCTGCAAAGAAAGTAAACAAAGTGCTTATCATGAGATATGCTGTAGTAACAATAGAACTTGTTCACAAACATGCACCATCATCTGTTTTGGATCTTTCCAATTCTCCTAATGTGAGCGCCCCTACCTTTGCCCAACGAGTCCTCTCCTCTGAGGTGAGCGCAGCCACTCCATCTCCCTCTGGCTCTGCCTCACAGCGCTCCTTCACATAGGTCAGCTGTCTACACAGATTTACAAACAGATGCTGTATCAGCCTTGTTTGTTTCCCACTATGAAAAATTATACATGACTTCTGGAAATGGAAAATGAATGGATAGATTAAGCAATGAGTGTGGCCAGTTGCCCATAGTGATGAGCGTGTTAACTGTAGTTAGCAGAAATGACAGTGTTTTCCACTGATGGTGGCGCATGAAACTCAAAAAAAGATCAGCGTCATGCAGCTCATGTTGAAAGCATTCTCATTTTAGTTTAAAGGTGTAATATCTCCTGACAGTTTGCAATCGGAGGTACAAATAATATAAATGTCACTGAGTAAAGCAGACAAGAAAATATTTTAGACTTCTATATATTATATAGACATTATGGACATTAACAGTTTTGGGGGGGTTTTTAACAATTTTTCCTGTGTACAGCACCACAGTGGATCCATCCATCCATACATTTTCTTCTGCAGCTGAAGCCTGTCCCAGCTGTTACAGGGTAAAAGGTGGGGTACACCCTAGATAGGTCACCAGTCTATCACGAGGCTAACAGAGACAGACAACTATTCACCTTCACAGCCAATCAACCTAAGCCCCTGCATGTCTTTGGATGGTAGGAAGAAGCCAAAGTACCCAGAGAAAACCCATGCAGACACAGAGAGAACATGCAAACTCCATACAGGAAAGCCCCTGCTGACAAGTGGATTCAAACCCAGGACTTTCTTGTTGTGAGGTGACAGTGCTAACCACTGTAACACCATTCCACTAGATTTCAAATCAAACAATCATAATCTGACTTCTGACATCCAGCTTTAATTTAAGCGGTTTGACAAATGTGTAGAAATTATAGCCATTTTTATAAATAGTCCCCCATTTTCAGAGGCTCAAAAGTAATGGGGCAAACTAATATAACTTTAAATTTAAGGATTGGTTTTAATACTTGGATACAAATCCTTTGTAGTCAATGCATTCCTGAAATCTAGAACTCATAGACATCAACAAATGCTTTTTCCTCCCTTAAGATGCTCTATCAGGCCTTTATCGCAGCTGCCTTCAGGGGCTGCTGTTTGTTTGCAGGTCTCTCTGCCTACAGGTTTGTCTTCAGTAACTGAAGTACAGTATGTTCTGTTGGGTTGAGATCAGGTGACTGACTTGGCCACTGAAAAATATCCAATTTCTCTTCCTTGAGAAACTCTTGGGTTGCTTTAGCAGTATGCTTTGGATCGTCATTTACTCTGAAATGCTGTCTAATTGGTTTTACGGCATTTGGTTGAATTTGAGCAGAGAGTATAGTATTGTACACTTTAGAATTTATCCTGCTACTTTTATTACCAGTCACATCATCAATAAATACTAGTGACCCAGTTCCACTGGCAGCCATACATGTCCATGCCATAACATTGCCTCCACCGTGTTTGGTAGATAAAGTGGTATGCTTCAGCTCATGAGCTGTTCCTTTCCTGCTCCACATTCTTCTCTTCCTATCATTCTGGTACAAATTCATCTTGGTTTCATCTGTACAAAGAATGTTTTTACAGAACTGGGCAGGTATTTTTTGGCAAAATCTAATCTTCCTTCCTGTTCTTGAGTGAAACCAGTGGTTTGCACTTTTTTGTACACTGTATTTACAATCATGAAGGCATGACAGTAGACTTTGACAGTATTTTTGACATGGCGAGATGTCTTCTGTGATCTTCCAGGCCTTTTGGTGTTACTGAGCTGACCAGTGTATTGCTTCTTTTTAAGACTGTACCACACTTCCAATAGTGAAAATCAACTCGAGATGTTTCATCTGCTTAGTTGATAATGGAATAATGAGGAAACAGGCCTCATCTGGCCATGAAACTTCTTGTCAGTCAATTGTCGCATTACTTTTGAACCTCTAAAAATGAGTCTGCACTTCAATCACAATTTAATAATTTGATTAAAAATCAATTGTGGTGGCATACAGAGGCAAAATTACCAAAAACTTATGGCCCTAACCAAATTCAAATTAACCAAACTATCCATGGAAACAATAACAGCCCAGTTACAGCTCTAAGCTTTTTTTGTTATCTATCCCAAAAATTAGGTATTCCTAAAAATATCTCTCTTTATAATCCCAATAGTTGTCATTATCTTGTTTTATATTTTATTTTAACTGTGATTCCATAATTTGTCTTATGCAGCTGCACAGTTGCAGTTCATGTATTCTTTGGATAAGATCACAGGGAGCCTACAGAAGACAGCCTTCAGCCGAAATTATATGTACCTTTCCAAATGTTCCAGCGTACCGAGCAGAGAAGGAACTAACAGAGGAGCCAAAACAGTTCACAAGTAACAAAACATAATGTGCTGTGCTGATCTGCACATCAAGCCAACTGGTTGATCCAACTTTCTGAAGCTGACAGATGAGCCGCTGGCAGTAGTTTACTATACAGGTATGTGACACAAGCCTCCAGTGGCCACATTACACAACCAAGTTATATTGAAAATCTGTACGCTTATTAAAGAAGTTCAGCTTTCATTTCCTTACAGCCTCCCACTGGGGCTTATTTAGTTGTTTTTATTGCACCCTACAGTCTTTTCTTTCTGTGGTAAAATAATTGGAGAAATCTAATGATGATCACAATGTCTTTTTCTTTAATAATACTACTTCTTAATTTCTACATAAATGTAAGGCAGCTGAGATTCTGTATCGTGAATAATTTACCTAATTTTGATGAATCTTTGCATCAGTTACACAACAACTGTCTTTCTCTCTGCAGGTAAGATGCAAAAACAAGGTGCAAGGTACCATGTTATCCAAATGAGACCACGCCTTGTCTACTCAGAAACACTGCGAATGTAGCATGCTCTTTGGGCTTGTTTGAGGAGTACTTATTAGTAAGCCCTATAATAGTTTTCTTGCTTTATTAAAAAATAATTTAACAGTGTTAACAACTGTTTGTTCTATTTTTCTGCCGCCTCTCCAGTATGAAGTTTCAAATTTGGGTTTTATTCTCAAGTGATGTATTTAATTTTTACCTGAGAAGTTCTGGAGGAGTGAGGATTTTTCCATCACAAAGTGCATCAAAAGTGAATATCCTTCCACGGCACATCACTACCAAATGGGAGGGGCACGGACCCTCAAGCTCTGTGACACAGCACAGCATGCACATTACACAATGATGACAAGTAAGCAAAGAAAGTGGGTCAAAACACAGCAGGTGAGTGTGAAGGTAAAGATAAGGGGAGAGTTTGTTCTACCTGTCTTGAAGTAGTTTCGAATGGTGTCTTTCTTTACTCCAGGTACTTTACAGGTACAGAAAAGCATTCTGAACTGGTCCATGTCTAATGCAGTTTTGCCTGCTTTCTGAGGAGCTAGCCTCTCTCTGAAACGTGTAAAAAAAAAAACCAGAAAACAGTTACAGTTAGATCCACACTTTTTGGGATAAAGAGACAATTTTTTGTAGTTTTTCCTCTGTACATCACCACACTGGATTTTAAATTAAGCAGTCAAGGTATGATTGAAGTGCTGACTTCATTTATTTTGGTTACATTCTGCGGTCTTCCAGGCTTTTTGGAGTAAAGCCTCACCTGACATTGAAACTGCTTGTCAATCATTTGTCCCATTACTTTTGAGCCTCTGAAAATGGGGGACTATGGATAATGAAATGCCAAGAACTCACCCGGCATGCCTCTGCCTTAAATCTGACCCTGTGCGACCATGCCCGACCATGCCCTTTACCCCCAATCTCATACATGCTATCAGATGTTCTACCCACCATAAGTATTAACCACACAAATTTTGGAAAAGATCCAGCAAACAAGTCAGCTCCTGTATTGTTAAATTTTCTAACAGACAGATGGACGTATGCACAAACGGACAGACACACAGGTACCAAAAAATTTTCTCAGTTCTTCTACCTGTCATGGTGAGTAAGCATACAAGCATTTACAGGGATCCAGGGGTCCAATCAGCTCCTATGGTGATAACATTTTCATTGATGACGTCCTGCAACCTTGACCTTTGACACCACAGCCTCAACTGTTATCAGTCGTACCCATGTTAGGTATCAACCACACAAAGTATGGTAAAAATCCAGTAAATTAATTAGCTCCTGCAGTGGTAATAAGATTTGTCACGACAACCTGAAAACATAATTCCCTGCAGTAGAGGAATAAAAATGTATGTAATTCCTAAACAGTTCATGCAATAGCTTTTTTTTGTAAACCCCCTGAATTAAAGCTGAAAGGCTGCACTTCAGTCACATCTTGATTGTCTGATTTAAAATCCAGTGTGGCGGTGTACAGAAGTAAAACTACCAAAAAATGTCTCACTGTCCCAAAAACATATATGTGCCTTTGGTTCAAAATTAGAGCAACCTGAGCTTAACACTACTTATAGCAATGTATGTGAGCATGTCTTACGTGTGGATCAGGTTCCAGTACTGCAGTGTGTGCCATGTACTTATACTGGCCCTCTGCAGGTAAGTTCCCTCTGCAGGTGGCCAACAGTGCTCCAGGTAGGGTGCTGGGCCACCAAAGTTCACATTCAGCTGAGAAGGTATGCGGGCCTCCAAATAAGCTGTGTCTAACCACCATTCTTCCAGCTGGAGAATAAAAAACAACAACAACCCAAAACAGTCAAATGCATAACACACCTGTGTCTAAGGAGAAGTTAAAGACAAAAACAAGGCTTTTACAGCTTAGTTACACACCCAGTTCTTCTTTGTCTTGGCTCTTTGTAGGAGTTTCTGGTGCAGCTCCTGACCAACACCCGCCTGGAATTTCCTCACAATGTCCTCTGTAGCTTTATACTCTTTCTCAGATGCGAATGGACGAACTGTAGCACAATGATTCGAAAACATGGCCATGCTAAATTAGTCCCTGTGCTAAACAAGAGCGCCAGCTTCTGGTCATCATACACAATAAACGTATTTTGATGTACAACCCCAATTCCAAATGGTTGGGATGCTGCATAAAATATAAACAAAGAGACAATGTGAGGATTTGCAAATCTCAAACTAATGTTTTATTCACAAAAAAGCAAAGAAAACATAAATGTTGAAATGAAAACGTTTTACTATTTCATGAAAAATACTAGCTCATCTTGAATTTGATGGTAGCTGGTTGAGAGACTAAAGGGCATGAAAAGTAAAAGGTGGGAACTTTGTAGAATTTTTCTGATGAAACTGTATCTATTATTTTATAGTTTTGTTGTTTCGGGCTTAGGTGATAGTGTAGAAATTAGTCAAAATACAGGTGGTGTATATAAAACTGATCACACTGTACATCACCACAGGCGATTTAAAATCTAACAACAAAGATGTGACTGAAGTGCAGACTTTCAGCTTTAATTCATGGTGTTTAACAAAAGAACTGCACTCTTTAGGAATTATAACTATCTTTATACATAGTCCCCTATAGATGAAGACATTGATTATAGACTTGGACAATGATGTGCCTACCTCCTCAAGAGTTTTCCTCACATGGCTAGATGCCATGACGGTTTTTTCTTAACCATGTAAAGTAATCACCCACTTTAGTTGTCATACATGGCCAGTGCATTTCGACTTTTTAATAATGTTTCAGATTCTCATTTAGGCCACTCCTAAAGAGTCTGGTATCCCTCTGACAGGTTTGCTTTGTTTTTTCAGCCTATTAATGGCCCTACTGACTTGCATCAACAACTCTTTGAGCCTCATATTGAAAGTTTCAGTGAGCAGCTATCACCTAGTAGCTAACAGAAACTCAACTTTTGGAATCAACTCCAGATCTTTCATCTGCTTAGTTAATTGTGGACTAATGATAGGAACAGGCCTCACCTGACCATGAAATTGCTTGTCAATCAATTGTCCAGTTACTCTTGAGCATCTGAAAATGGGGGACTACATGTAAAAATAGCTGTAATTCCTTAACAGTCAATGCAATTACTTTTTAAATACCTCTGATTAAAACTGAAAGTTTACTTTCAGTCATGGTCATGGTGGTGGTGGTATAAGTACCTTCAGCTGTTCCCTTGTATTTCCCCAAGGGGTCGCCACAGCAGATGAAATCCACATAGGTGACATACAGAAACAAAATTGTAAAAGATGTTTTCATTGTCCAAATATACACTTATGGGCCTTACTGTGTATCTAGTTTGGGATATGGGTAATAGAAAACTGGGGACCAGAACAGTTGTACCTATGACACAAACAGCTACTGACACCTGAAAGGTCACATGGCAAATATTTACAAAAGCCTGAAAACAAACTAACTAACTCAGTGGAGGCAGGCATCTTACCTGCATCCAGGTACTTAGAAAGGCTGCTCTGCAGAGATGGGACAGGCAGAGGTGGCAGACTGCTTTGGTACTGGAAGGTCCGCTCTGGCAGAGAATGTGACAATTGATTTGCCATTTCTTCACCCTGTAACACAGAAAAATATTACTCAGATATGACGCAGAGGCTGACCTTGCTTCATATCTCTGGTATAACAGGGTGTGACTTTGTACAATACCAAAGGACTCTGCTGTGCCTCACTGTTCTTTTTTCACACTGGATGCACTGATACATTTACCAGAGATCTGTATTAATCTGGTCTTAATTCAAATGCTTTGCAAGTTGTCATGTGTATACAGAAAATTCAAAATCATAAAGCAAAAGCAGTTAGCTTGGTTCACATGTTGTTTTATAATAAAATATGACACTATTAAGCATTTGAAAACTTTTGAGAACTGAGACATTCAGTGTTATTCACTTCACCTGCCAGTGGTCATAATGTTAAGCCTGATTGGTGTATGTCACATCAATTTGTTAACTAGAACTGAAACAACTACAGAACTGGATAATGCATTTATAACGTTAAAAAAAATTATCTTTAAGCAAAATTTCAAACAGTCGCTCTTCCAGCAGCTCAAATGTGAGGACTGTTCTTTGTCGTACATACTTGTAATAACTTTTAGGTTTGAATCACTGGTTGAACAAAACTGGATCAACATTTTCAGAGATGTTCTCCGTACTCACTCCATCCTACAGATGGTGGTTCCAAGAGTGAGAACAGAACTTGGTAAATATGCTGCTCCTTCCACATGGAACAACTTACAGGCTGAACTGAAACTGTCGGAGCTGATTTCTTTAAGGGAGTTTAAGTCAATTATGAAAGATAGAGAAGGAAATCACTGGTCACTGTGACTGCTTTTAAACTATTTTATCTTGAAACTGTATCTGTATCCCACACTGTCTGGATACTGTGATTTTATTTTTTATGGTGTATAATAGCTGTTTATGTTTCTTTGTAATTTATGTAACTGTAACCTTGGTGTTGCTGCCTTCTTGGCCAGGTCACTCTTAGAAAATATATTTTTAATCTCAATGAGGCTTTTTTACCTGGTTAACTAAAGGATGATGATGATAAGATCGCTGACAGATGACTTTATCACTTTAGGCACCAGATTTAAAAACAACAAACGGTAAGGTCTGAGACGCTTCCACTGAGGTTTAATCCCATATTTGACAACTCAGCGTTCAAACACAGCGGTGAATTTGGCAGCAGAGCAAAACAGGATACGCTGTAATATCCCGCAGTAATGCGTTACATATCTGGCAGCTTTGACATGTCCCTGTGCTGTGTTTGCATCCATGTTTATCATGAGCTCCTTTTATGAGCAAAAGACTCAATAATGTAACTCTTATCAGTACCCAGCTTTGCAGAAATAAAGGCCATTAAACTACTTGCTGAGGCAGATACGTAAAAGTACAATTCACCTACTTGTTATTCATTCAAAATGACCCAACTTTTTTATAATAAACAATTAAAAAAACTAGTAACACGGAGATAATAGAGTGCAATAGCACGCCTCGCCTGCAGTTGTCAAGTGCAGCTCAGTTTAAATGGATGTAAAACTACCCTGCTAGCTCTGTTAGCTCACCTTCTGCGGCTTGTGTGATGAAACGCAGACTTTTAGCAGAAATGTTGTGGCTTTGGCTTATTTTATGCGTTGGTGGTGCAGTCTTTCAGTGCGCTGTTGTCGAGGTCTGCAGCTGCAGCTCTTCACCTTTACCCCACTAAACCATGGTCCCCTGCCAGCCCGGAACACCTGACTGCGCATGCGCGAGCTGTCGGCTTGGCCTGAATTTTTCAGCAGTGAAATAATGAAGGTGTGAGGGTGAGCCTGCACGCCGCTGCAGAGTTAACAGGTTGATTCGTGTACAGTCTGTGGCAGCAACCAGAAGTTTTAGAAAATTAAGACTTAAAATGTGAACCAGTAAGCACTGGCGAGTTTAGATCTTTTTAGGGGTCTCTAAATCCCATATTAGCATTAGGGTGACCAGATGTCTCTCTTTATGTGGGACTGCACTGCATTTTTATCCCTTGCTTTGTTTATTTAGGTCTGAGGGGAGGGCTGAGCAGAATTTACATAGATATTCCACCTGAGAGACCAGGTGTTCATCCTCTCTCCTTCTATCCCTTCCTGGGTGTGTAGCTGTTCCCCTTTACACATAGCCAGGGCTGTTGAGGCATGGGGGGGGGTCAGCCTCCTTGGCTGTGATGGGGGTTGGCGTGGGTCCCAGGTCCGGGCCTGCTCATGCTTGGGGTGGCTGGCTTCTGGCTGTGCTGGCTTGTCGAGGCATTGGCTCTCCAGGGCTCTTGCCCCCTGGCTGTCGAGGCTCTTCCCAGGGCCGTCTGTCCTCCTCCCTTGGAGTGTGGCATAAGACCCTTGTGCGGCCCTGGGTCTCTGATGTTCTATGGGCGCTGTGGGGTGCTTGGGCAGTCTGGGTCACCTCCTGCTGGCCACTTGGGTTTGGTTGGTGTGGTTGCAGCTTTCCCCCCCTCATTATTATTATTATTCTGTGACAAGTGCATGCATGCCAGCTCTCACTCTCATCCACTCACACGCATACACTAGCACAGGCCATTGGTTGTCATACACATTTGCTACAATTGTTTTATTTTGTATCTCTTCTCAACTGCTTTCGCAACCCCCCTTTGTATTTTTCTCTTTTATTTTATCACTTCTTTCTTTTCTATCCCTTCCATCTGTCAGGTCCAATATCTTCACTTTATTTAACAATAAAGTAAATCATAAACTATACAAGAGGAGCTCGGTGAGCTCCACTTGGCAAAGCAAATCTGTTTGCCACAGGAAGGCATCAAAATCACCATCTTGCCAAGTTGCTGGACAGGAGAGTTTTTTTAAAAAAAGTCTGGCTCTTATTGATTAGTTCTGAAGAAAGACTGCCATCCTGGGTTTCATAACATGTCATGGCAAAAATTACAAGTCTCCACAAAGTTCCAAGTGATGTACATTTTTATGGAATACGATGAAAACTACAATAAAGACATGGAATCTACTAATAACTGGTGGAAAGTGATTCTCTGAGTTTTTCTGGTTTTATCAGTCATTTATGAGTCTTACAAGAAACCCGCAGTTCAAAAAGTAACACTGGCACTAGTAACCTTGCATTTTATTATTTTCTCACATTGTTATACAACACTGGAAAATAAGTTTTGAGCTCTACCCAGTTGCATGGACTTCAGGACAGGACTCATTCTAAATACGACTTGAACAGGACAGCTGCCTCTACATTGAAGTGACGAAACGCAAATCTGTTCCTCACACATGGGTAGCCTACCTGATGCCCTGTATTGAATATCCACAATAAAGTAAGGCTTTGAATGAACTCAAAAACTTAAATGTAAAAGCCAATCTCTTACCAATTTGTTTCATGCGCAGACAGGTGCCTGGAAAGGCAGGCAAAAAATTCTTGCAAATACACAATAGGACGAGTGGATGGTTCCACAAAATCTGTTTTTTTAATCTGATGAAACCAGTGCAATAATCATAATCTCGATATAGGCACATAGTTTTTATTGGTAGATGCAGCTAATGAGAGAAATCTGGCTGAATGATTTATGAACTGAATACATTATTAATAGGTTATTTTTTAAATTACAATCAAAATATTTACCCAGATTAATTCTGTGTTAATCACTTGTACACTTGAATATAAGACAGTTACTACAGATAGATTGTATGAATTTTCTGAAGAAACAAGATGATCACTACGCACTTGTAAGCACCAGCACGAGAAAACAAGCTCCATTAAGAGAGCATTAAAAGTCTTCATATGCTTCTATTGAGGATCAATACTTGGACACCCATCTACATATTTTTATGAACTCTATTTGTACAAATCTTTTAGGATAAGGTTTTTATTTATCAAGTCTTATATGCCTGTATCTCCATCAAAACAGGTTTTGCTTTCTGTAATCAGTCCTATCGCCATAATTTTTAAGGGAATAAAATCTAAAGTAGTCTTTCTGTACAAAGACATGGGAATTTTTTATTAATTGTCACAGTCTACTGATACAATCTACTGATGCTCCCCAAAATACCTCAGTGTTTCTTAACTTATGTGTTAAAAAAGAGGGACACAAATAGTGCCAAAAGTTAAACTCAATGCAAAGAACAGTCAACATCCCAATAAAAATAAGCACAAACTACACAAAGAAAACAGTGCAGATAGAGTTTAATTTTCAGAATGTGTTTGTTCACATTTTATTTGACAGCTTTTAGTTTGTTCTGTTTTGACCACAAAGCTAAGTGCAATTAATGTTAAAGGCTGCATAGACATTATTAAAAATGCATAAATCAGTTGAGCTATAGAAAAAAATTAAGGAAAAAAACACATTTAAAATCACATTATCTTGCATAATTATGGCCTCTGAAAGCAGAAGGCTGCTTTTTAAGTAAAGAGTAGCTTTATTTTAGTAATTGAAATATTAGCTTGTTTTCATTTTTGCATCAGTTTATTTAAGTCCTACATTCCATATTTAGTAATGACTTCTTTAGCCTGTGTTATGTAGGCTGACATGGCATCATCCTTGGACATTCCTGAAAAAGAGAAAAATATAAATAATCTGGATTTTAAAAAAGGCATCACAGGGGTTACCTCATATTTGTATAAAGTCACATGAGAAAGAAAGTTTTCACAGGATTCTCTGCAGTCATGTGAAAAACTAGGTACACCCCATGAAGTAATTCTGAATCTGATTCCCTAATACCTTGTAGAACCACCTTTAGCAGCAATAACTTGAAGTAATGGTTTTGTGTAGGATTATCAGCCTCTCATATCATTGTGGAGGAATTTTGGCCCCCCTCTTCTTTACAACCTTGCTTACCTTTATTGACATTTGTAGGCATTTATTTATGCACAGCTCTCTTAAGGACCCGCCACAGCATTTCATTTGGTTGAGGTCTGGTCTTTGACTGGGCCACTGCAACACCTTGATTCTTTTC
>VUQH01000443.1:11334-52404 GCA_015106775.1 Etroplus canarensis | reverse complement strand
AAAAGGGGACCAGAGGGTGTGTTCCAATTATAGAGGGATCACACTCCTCAGCCTCCCTGGGAAGGTCTATGCTAAGGTACTGGAGAGGAGAGTCCGGCCTTTGGTCGAACCTCAGATACAGGAGGAAGAGTGTGGTTTTCGTCCTGGTTGTAGCACATTGGACCAGCTCTTTGCCCTCTCGAGGATCCTCGAGGGCACTTGGGAGTTTGCCCAACCAGTCTACATGTGTTTTGTGGATTTGGAGAAGGCATTCGACCGCGTCCCTCGTGGATTCTTGTGGTGGGGTGCTTCGGGAGTAAGGAGTATTGGGCTTTTTGCTACGGGCAATCCGGTCTCTGTACAACCATTGTGAGAGTTTGGTTCATATTGCCAACAACCAGTCAAACTCGTTCCCAGTGAGAGCTGGACTCCGCCAGGGCTGTAGATATATAATGGTGCAAAATGGTAACTCCTACAGATTAGGACCTGCTAACATTGAATAAATAACTATCTGTACAAAAACAGTTATCGGCCTAAAGTGATTTTACACTATAAAAATCATGAATATATATATATCTATATATAGATATATAGATATATAGATATATATATGTGTGTGTGTGTGTTAGACTGAATTTCTAGTAAACATCACCTTAAATCTGACACACTGGTCTTTTAAAACCCTTTTGGTTAGTATTTCACTCTCACTGGAATTTCCACTGAATTTACAGAAACCAACTTCTCAGCTCTTGATCCACAAGCCCATGTTTGTATGTTTCTGTAAGTAGTGCTATAAACTGTATTTTGCCAGAATCTGTTAACAGGGAAGAACAATAATAAGGTAGATCATGATGCAGGAATTGTATGAGAAACTTCTTGAGTGGAATCAAATTAAGAAAAAAATGAAAACATCCCAGTGTAACTTTTATGAATTCATGCTGACAATAGCTGCAGGTTCCCGCACACATCAAAACTTTCACACCTTTAACTGGTTAAGAATATGGGATGGAATATTACCTTGGTGCTCAGCTGAGATAGCTCAGTGGTCACTGAAATAAATTAAAAAACATAACTGAGCTAAACTCCAGTTATTTGATGACATAATTATTTTACAGAATTATATTTATCTTTCGACCATTTAAAAGTATGTAATATACAACCTGGTCTTGAAGCTGAACGTATTTCATTAGCAAGTTGCATCAGCTCGTCTTGCTCATAGCCAATGCAGGGGTCCTCTGTGATTGCCTTTGTTATCATCTGACACCTGACTCCATTCGCTCCGTGTCTGTTGGGCCAGCATGTACAGGTGGCACAGATTAGCATGGTCAAGGTCAGTCTGAGTGTGTTGATCTGAGTGAGTTGCAGCAAAGGTGAGTATATGCACCTGCTGGCCCTCACAGATTGATTTAATTAAGAATATGGGTGCACATTTGTTCTTGTGGTATTATGAAAGGCCAATGGGACTAACACTGGCAAGAGAGAAGAGAAGAGAAGAGAAGAGAAGAGAAGAGAAGAGAAGAGAAGAGAAGAGAAGAGAAGAGAAGAGAAGAGAAGAGAACACATGTAATCAAAAGAAGAGTGCAGCTGAATTGATGAATGAGGTTTTAATCTGCATAGAAATAGCTTGGTTACGAGACTGAGCTGTAGTCTTCATGGCCTGGCCTGATGTATGAGAGTGCTGTGGGATTTTGTGGATGTAACCCACACCCACTCTTTATTAGAATATTTTTGTCCTTCTAACATTGACCTTATTCCTGGCCTTAATTAAATACTCCCTTAATGACTTCCCTGTCTAGGCATAGCTTTGCTGACTTGTTGTTGCAGGCACGTGTGTGCCAAATTTTTTTTCTCAGTGTGGTTTGTTCATACTGTATAGACAATGGCAGATTGTAGTATATGTGCATGTGGGAGGTAGTTGAATATAAAGCATTGTGTGTAATTGCAGCATGATATGTGTACTGGTGCTGTATGAACATCCCAGACACATATTTGCTTGTTTTACACTCTTATTTCATTAACCTGCATGCCTCTAATTGCATTGCAGATGAGTTAAGGCTGCTGAAGTTACTGTAGAGACTTTTATATGAACCACCAAAACCAGCTGATTAAAAGGAAGAGTGCAAACCTGGGAGTGCAGGGTAGAAAGAGGCTACTTAATGAGATTTTTAACCCACTAATTCAATAGTAAAAAGTAAACAGTAAAGAGCTGGGGAAAGAGATGAACACTGGGGGCGTAGCCTGCTAGCACGGGAATGTGCACGCAATCACTATTACATTACCACAGTACCATTATCCTGCACCGCCAAAGCAACTGAGGATTAGTGTGCACATGTTTCATTTCTTTCTTTTTCTCCCAGGCCCCTCCTATCCCTCCCACCTTGCTTTAATCCATCAGCCTGAAGACTAATCATTTTGAACATTCAAAGCAAGAGCCGGGAAGATTGCAACATGATCAATTACAGACTTTCATCCGCTGTCTCAGTCCATGGCGTCTTGCAAACATCAGTACAAACACACATCCATTTTGTTGATGCCGTTTTTGCCATTTTTCCTGCTGTCACTTTTCAGTTTGTGCTAACCTCTTTCTTTACATCAATAGCAGTTTATAATTTTACACCACTCAATATATTTTTGCATTCAAAACTTTCACCTGTGTGCAGTTGCTAGTGAAATACCTTGTGCTATTTCTCAAAGAAAAAAAAGTACCTTGGGATGCAAAATCTGACCTCAATCATTTTTCCTTTTTTCTTTAACCAGTAAAAGACAGATTAGAAATGCCTCAAAATGTGCTTGCCATGATGATGCAGAACAAAAAGTGTGTGCATGTGTGTATAGATAGATAGATAGCTAGATAGATAGAGTTATCTCATTCATAACAAACACTTCTACTCTTTGCACATTCTCTCATTACTCTACCTAGTGAGGGCGGGGGTGTAGGAAAGGAATCAGAGGGTTCATGGCTTCAGAGTTAATTTCTCTGCTGTGTTACCACAGCCAGATTTTTCCTTGCATTGTTTCACTGTGGCCTACATAATAGCCAGTGTTCTGTTGAAAAGGATCCTGAGGGGCGACTCTAATAACCCAGATAGATAGCGCTGTTACATTTCTTTCTCAAGGCACTTTGTCTTTGCCTGCCAGTGCCCAGGTGCTTTACTCATAGCATTCACAGCACTTCCTCTGCCATGTAAATAGCATCTATCACCTGGAGAAGAGTTTGAAACATGGGGTGGAGAGAGTTCAGGGTAGTGGTGGGGCTCAAAGCTTGAGAGAGCCAGACTTATGGCAGATTGCACATAAAGATCGCACCTACATGTCTTGTCAAACATTAGCTGGTGTGATTATTCATGTTTTGCATTCTGTGGTGTGAAACTGATTTTTAAAGAGCGTGCAAGTGTGCGTCCATACTGGAGATCAGCTCTCTCACTTGTTGTGAAATATTATATTGATAAAATATTGCTTGCTATATTGTCAATGGGTGTACTCATGGCAGTGAAATAGACCATGAAATGCATTAGGCTTGCGTCAGTTTCCGACTGGTCAGCCATTAAATCCTTTATTTTCTCAAGAAGGAAAACAGCACACAAGAGATATCCAATATCTGTTACTACACACCTGTTCAGTCAACTTGTCAAAAGCCAACTGCAAGCTAGAAATACACAAATAAGAAAAGGTAAACTAGTGATAACCACAGTTCAAAGCTATTCCTGCATATAAAAATTATGGTTTACATAGACAATCAGCAATTTCCTAGCAATTTCTTAGCATCCATGGAATTTATTGCAGTAATAAAGATATATAATTTTAGGTAGAGAAATGCATATTTCATTCTTCTAATAGTCAAAATTTCTGATTTAAAAATGTTTAAAGTTTTTATTGCTCTTGAGTAACGTAGCAGGACAAAGTGCAATACTGGCCACACATACACTCATTTAACCCCTATTCCAGAAAAGCCAGTCTGCCTGCCAGTTGATTAGTTGTGAGCACTTGAGCATATAGTATTGGCCTAAGGTCATATTTGCAATGGCAGGTAAGAAATATCCATCACATACATACACTATGTAGTTTGAAAAATGTGGACATTGTTCGTGAACGCTACATTTTAAAGTCAGGGTTATCTTCTGCACCCCCTCAGTTGAATACCCCTCAGCACAAAGGGCTGCATACCTGTCCTTCTTCTTAAAGCAAGTAGGTAGTTTATGTTTAGTACTTTTACATACATCATTGCATACATAATCTAAGTGCTATAAGCCCTTAAGGTACAAGTATAGTCTCACTTAAGTGTATAGTGACTGAAAAGTTGACATAGTTATTGGGGTAAAAAAGATGACTGGAAAAAGCCTCCTTTTTTTTTAAGCACATAATGCAAGAAATCCTGTGATCCTGAATATAATTACAAGGATAAACATCATGAAATTGTAATAGATTATGATTATGATATTATGATTATCATTTATTTGGGAGACACATACCCCCACCACAGCAGATTACTCACAAGTTTCAATATCTGAAATTAATTCTTAGACATCTCCTCCTGTGTTGTTTAACACAGAAAGAAGAGATATTTAATGAAGATTCATGATCTGGTATTTTCACACACACACACACACACACACACACACACACACACACACACACACATATATATATATATATATATATATATATATATATATATATATATATATACACATATATATATATATATTTTGCACAGCTTTCATAATTTCGCCAATGATAATATGGATTTCAGAATGAATGTCAAAGCAGTCTCGGGTGTACAATTATGACAAGACCACAGGCCCTCTGCTGCTTTGCACATTATAGAAGGTGACCTGATTAACCTGCAAATTGACATTAACCATCAGCTCTCTGAATTGCCATCCCACTTAATATAATTCAAGGGTTAATAAAGCACCTATGTGAAATTGAATGGAAAATCTATGCAAAAAACAAAGTGTTGACCAGGAACTGAGACAAATTTGCTGATAAATAGAAAAAACTGAGATTCTGACAGTTGCATCAGGTCATACATCACAAGGTAGACCCCCAAAGATAAAACGTGTTTGATTTCATAAACACATTTGAGCGTGTTTTCAAGGCATTGCATCGCCATTATAGAACAGATAAAGGTTTCTTTTCTATAACTTCAGTGTGAGCAATGGTTTAAAATGATGAAACTCTGGAGGCTTTGTCTGGCCTGGCATGACAAATGATTCTGCCGTGAAAATAGGGCATTGTCCCACACTATCATTTATTATGAGTGTTGGCCAGGTTTGATGGAGGGAGCCAGGCAGTTGGGAGCACAGATCATTCATCCAGAATGAGGGGCTGTACTTGGTAGAGATCTGCTCCCTTGCCAACAGACGTGGTGCTCATGCTAACCTGGTCTAAGGACAATTCAAATGAGGAACATGCATGTTGACGTTTATTTGGTTAGACTGTAAGACAGAACAGTCATGCTGGACTTCACTGTGGAAAACAATAACTCAGGGTTTTTCCAATAAAATCTGCAATTCAAAACAAAAAGCTCTCAGCAGGCTGCATATGTATTTTGGGTTTCACTGTCAGAAAATGTGTCTTCCATTGTACAATAGGCAGTTGTCACACCTCCCCAGCACAGGAAAAGTTTTACACAAAAATATTGATTTTTGCATAGACACAGTTAGCTTCAAAATATGTCCAAATCTGTGAGCTAACTTGGAATTATAGTTAGGCACATTCATCTGCCACAGGGATGTGTTAGCCGACTGATTGAGTGAAATAGGGCAAGGTACTCTATCTCAGATGTCACTCGAGGGTACATTCTGCTAATGTATCCAGCTATCTTTTAACATATCGCAGACGAAGAGCGGCACTCAGTTAAAAGAATTGCGCTACTTATCGTCAGATGACTCTGACCACATATGCACAAATATTAGCAAGTGAAGTCTTTCAGTTCTCTGTAAAGTTTCTCCGCCACAAGAAAACCAAATGCAAGGTGCTTTTATCATTCATGCCAGTGTTACACAGCAAGGGAAAAAAAATCTGAATCTATTTTTTAGGTTCGCAATGCCATCTGCAGTGCACCTTAATATTTTATTAGGCTGCATGTTTAATGCACAAATCTTGAAATCTGAGCGTTTCTGTCAGTAAAACAATAACCCAGCCATTTGTGATTACATGGAGCCACTCTGCTGCTGGAACAATGCTGAAACTTTCGAAAGCCTTTTCAGATAACCTGCTGAGAGAGCACAAACTCTGGCAAGCCACAGTAACTTCAGAAAGAACTTTGAATCTGGTTACAAACAAATAACCGGTAATGATGGATCAACTGAGCGAGGCAGCCAATTAACTATAATTAACGCAATCAAAGTACTCACAGAAAATAGCTGTAATGATGTGCAAGTTCTGCAAATTTACATGAAAGTCTATGATTGTGCACATGTGAACTCGCACAGCTATTAAACTGTGTGTATTTTTTATGTGAGCGAGTGTGTGTGTGGTGTGTGTGGAGGGTATGGGGGTGGGGTGGGATGGGGTATTTTGGGTTCTCAACCACCCCCTTCCTCTTTTTATTAAACGCCTTTTTGTGCATATACACAGTTGACTGCAGCTCATTCACATGCATCTCTCTGGCAGATGAGCTTGTTTGCTTTAATTCAACAATGGCGCGGTGAGCACTTTGTTTCTGGGTAGTGGTGATGCATAGCCACAATGATGGACATTTATTAGCATGGCTTTTAGATAGGCCCATGAGTGCTGCACTTGACAGAAATAATCCTTCTCAATAGGAAAGATGCTGCCCTCTTTTTTTGCCAACATGACTGTGCTGCATTCAGATATCTCACCAATCTGCACATAGTAGTGACAGTTTGGCTCACACACACGTCTACTTCAACACAAAAAAATAATGCTGCTGGATTGTATCATTTTATGAGGATTTTTCCCAGAAAGTTTTGGTCATCTTTATGCTGTTTTGGTGTCCACATTATTCCACTTCTACTGTAATAATAATTATGATAATATAATGATATATTAATAATGCACAGAGCTGCAGTGGTAAGGATTGTCATCTCACCGCAAGAAGGTCTGGGGTTTGAGTCCACTAAATGACTTGGACCTTTCTGTATGGATGTTGTCCCTGTGTCTGTGTGGGTTTACTCTGGCAACTTCCCACAGTCCATAGACATGCCTGTTAGGTTAAACGGCAATTCTAAATTGAACATAGCAGTGAGTGTGGTTGTCTGTCTCTTTGTGTTAGCCCTGTGATAGACTGACAACCTGTCCAGGGTGTACCCACCTCTTGCCTTATTACAGCTGGGCTAGGCCCCAACCTCCCTCAGTGACCCTGAACTGGATAAGAAGAAGTAAATGGATGGATGGATTAATAATGCAGTGAGAATGTGATGTGTTTTACATTTAGTCTATATGTCACACATTGCTCTATTAATTGTAGGAAAATATTTTCACATAAAAACACCAAAGGACACCAAATGGACCACAAAAAATGAAATGATTTCCTCCATTTTCAGCAACAATCTTTCATTTTTATGCGTTCTTTCAGACTTTGGTGATAACCCTCCACACAAGCAATTATAATTCTGGGAGAATAACAAATACAGATAAGACTCAGTGTTGGATTGTCCTGAATGTTTGTTCTTATGTAGAAGTAAGTTTCTTTCTTTGTTTCTTTCTTTCTTTCACAAATCCAGAGTGTGCAATAGATATTAAACAGTAAATCTGCAAAAAAAAAATTATCAGATGATTCTTTTTCACATATTTTTCATTTAGAATAAAAATGTCTTCATATTACATATCTCCATTCATGTTCCTTAAATCTAAAAGAGACACAGTGTCATGCAAATGTCAGATAGCAGCTTCATTTCATGCCTGGCCTGGGATGTCTCTCTTTTTAAATGGACTGAGGGTCACAAAATAGGCATTTCATAGCTGTGAACATCATGGTTGAATAACTGACATGTATCTGTTCATAAAAATTCTCATCTGCTTCCCAATTGTTATCTCCCTCTGTTTTATGTTACATTGATCTTAACCCATTTTCTTCCCAATCTGCCACAGGATTCAAAAGACTGATGGAATCATTTAATCTGATAATGAGAGGTTAGAAAATGCAATAATATTATTTCATTCTGTCATATATTTGATGCTTTTTAAGGTCAACTTAGAAGTAAATGAAAGGCTAGGATAATTATTTTATCTAAAACTGAGCAGCCATTTCTTCTAAACACTAAAATTGGACCACCAGTGCCACTCATCCGCTAATTAGTCTTCTTCCGGACCATCTTCATGGTTTGGCGCATGAGAGCTCAGAGGAGAAGCATCCAGAAACAGCCGGGAAAGACTGCTGCTGGGCATGCGGGTAGGAACACAGTGAAAGCACAGTGTGTTAAAAAGTAATTATCTTCTCATATAAACCCAAAGTAGGGAAGCATGAGAAGAACCCAAATGGAGTAGGTTTTAATATGGGGAACACAGGCTAAATATATTTTATTCAGAAATCAGCCTAATAATACAGTAAATTTCCAGCAATCCAACATGTTGTGTCTTGTTAATATGAAGCTCCAAAGCCTTAAAAAAGTGTAGCATGAAAGATCAAAGTGCAATTCAAATTAATTTACCTTGACAAAAAGTAATTTAGACATTAGGTTGATAAATGAGTGCTCACTGATTAAGGTAATTAGCTAGATATGTTAATTTTCAGTTATCTTTAAGTTGGTTTAAGGAACCAGTCATTCCCTTGAGTCATGTTGCAGGCTGTGACTGCCAATGCAGTAGATGTCCAGAAATGTTGTATAACCAAAGGAGCTGCACAGCATTAGAATAGAAATATACTCTATTAAATTACACATTCCTTAGCCTTTTGCAACCTTGAGTATTGGCCGAGGATTTCAACAGACTGCTAACAACACCATTAAGGAAGAAGGGTTATCCTTGGGGCCTCATACACCAGATTATTAAGGTGCTTCTAAAACTGCCATACCAATATTTTTTTTTCTTTCACATAACATTTTAAGGGGCCAATCAAACAATGCAGGATAATGATCATCTCTAGCTGACAGGACATCACTTCTTACATTGTATATTCACTCCAGAACCTTGTTTTTTCCAATTTAGGTGTTTAAATGAATGAAAATGCAACAGTAAATATACACATTAACATAAAGGATGGTCTAGCTTTGATTGCTGATCACTACGAAGCTGCAAAAATGTGTACGATATGTTCTTTACCTAATAATGTGTGTGTTTTTTAGAAGGATTAACATGTGTGGAACTAGCTGGGAGAGAGACTATAAAGGAAGAAGACAGCCTGCAGGGCAGCTTCAGGAGCGATGGGAGTCCATTATAGAGCCTCTGCAGAGCTCTAACAGGTAACACTGCCAGCCATATGTCAGGTGCTACTGAATCCACATTTTTGTCTGGATACCCTAATTATAAAAATTCTTCTGGCATACGGGCCACATGCCATTGCCATGGCTATAGATACAACACCATGGCAATGGTATGCTTAGCTTCCATAGAGGATAAAAAGCTCAAGTTCAGGAGCTGAATTGAATGACTGACATTTCAGCTTGATACAAAAAAGTCATATAGTTACGATGGCCAGGAGCCTAATAAAGTATATATTACACAATCTTGGACAGGGAGCTGCTGGATTTAAGCCCAATTTATTGGATTTTGTCATCTGCTGTGGATCAGACGCAACCCTATCATTTTGAAACTCTATCCTTCCTGCCTGCTCAGAATGTTTGAGCACTGTGATTGATCATACTTGATGGAGTGTGTGCTAAAAGCAGCCTCGCATAACCACTTGGATCCTTTAAGCAAAGAGATCCAAGGACAGTTAACTTCACAATCACAGATAAAAGCAAGAGAAGACATATAAACAATATGTCTCTCCTTCATCATTGCAATAGGTTTTCTCTCTTCTGTTGTAATTCAGTTTTACAGAGATGTTTGCTGAATTCCTTTTTTCATTTCACCGGGTGCATTGCCATAAAATCTGGTGCAACTCCTTATGATCACAGGAAAATTAATCTCAGTCGCCAACTATGTGACACCAGTTGGTAAAACTTTCACTTATCAAGGGATATTTTTGAGATCTGCCACATAGACTGGGTCAAAATTTGGTACAAACATTCATGCTCTACAGAGGATGAATCTCAGTGACTACAGACATCATATGACTTTTAATCTGGCATCATCATCAAGTCCAACTATTTTTTTTCTTTAAGTACCTGCTCTCTTGTCTGCACTCTGTATAGAGAGAGCAGTGTATTTGGTTCCTTGAGTTATCAGGATTGACATGTAAAGAAATAATAGCATTTCCATTGGCATTCACTGTACTTTGTAAATATCAGCTTGATGAGCATGCATATATGACATCAGCATTTATTTGAAAGCCATTTATGAATGGCCAGCTGAACAAATAGTTTGCGTTGCTCATTCTTGCAATGGCGAATGAAGTGGGTGTGCTGAAAGTGATGCACAGCAATACAGCTTGTCAGCCTGATTAGCACAGACAAGACAGCTACTACCAGTACTGCTGGATACAGTCCATATGGACATCTGAAAGAGTTTAATGAGTGAGTAGTATAGACTCCGATAGAAAAAATCTCACGCTTTTATGCTAATTGTGCAAAGGTCTGAAAGAACAAGTTAGAACGTCAACAACATCTGCAACAAATTTGAAACATCACATTGAATGGAAGCATCCAGCCGGTCCTGGGAAATGAGAGTGATGGATGATAACAAGCAATCACTACCAATTTGTAAGAATCATGAACCACCAGCCACAAAAGTCCTGAAAAGCTTAATTATGTTTTGAACTAATCAGTTTTGAGATTTTTGCACACTTGCACAAAAAACAACATGCACTGTTTGTTTTGCATGTAAAAGTTCTCCATGATTCTATAGTCGTACAGTGATTAATGTAGTTTGAGACATGGCAATGATTGGAGGCTGCATGGATGACTGGTGGGAGGAGATGCTACTAGTTCTACTGAAAAATATAGGGTTGGAGTAGCTATTTTAAAAATGAGAAGAAATAAATTAACTAAACCAACTTTAAACTCATTCTTGTAAAGTGTGAATTTGCACATAACGCTGTTCGGTTTCTTAAGATATCTATGTAATTTTGCCTGTGCCCAGAACATATGCGAAGAATTTTTATACATGGCATTCTTGTTAATATTGTCATCTAAGGATATAAGGTAAAATGGTAAATGGACTAGATATAGCACCTTTTTACTCTGAGTACTCAGAGTGCTTTTCACTACGAACCGCTTTCACCCATTCACACAGTGCATTTTACCTATTACACACACATTCATACTCCGATGGACACATCGGGAGAATTTTGGGGTTCAGTGTCTTGCCCAAAGGACACTTGTAAAGACATGTAGACCACAGGTGCCAGGAGTCAAACCACCAGCCTTCTGATTGGAAGGTGACCCACTCTACCACCTGAGCCCAACCACCCCTGTCTAATAATTAACCAGAAACCTTGGGTTGGTATTGCATTGAATTAAACATCTACATTAGATTAGATCAGATTAGATTAGATTCAACTAAATTATATTATCTCATTCTCTTGTGTTAATATAAACATTTAGCTCTTAAGTAGTGCGTTGTACCTGAAAAGTAAAAACTCAAAGCGTTGTGATATATGTTCAGAGTATAGACTGCATGTAAAAGCCACTGTGACATCACCCATTGGTTGCATGACTCTACATTTAGAAGCTTCAGCATTAGCCTTTTAGCAGTAGTTATGTTGCTTCTTTTTGCAGCCTGAAGTAACTATACAGACAAGAGAGGGGGAGAGTGCTGTGGCCTCAGCAAATGCTTTACGTTGATTTCGCACACTATATTATATAAATAGACTGCATGGATACAACACATAGACACCATCTATGTGCTAAATGAGAGGGCAAGAATATAATTTCATTTCATTTACCAAAACTTTATGGATGGACTGTACCTCATAGTAATCCATATTACTTGTCAGATAATTCCGTTAAAAAAGCTCCAAGAGACCAACAGCACAAACACAAAGAATTTAGGGTAAGCTTGGCAAACAATATATCTGCCTGTGAGCATACCTGTTATTCAAAGTAACCACACCTGTGAATTCAAGCCTTACTAGTATCCCTGGTTTGAGTCCAGGTGGAGACACAAGCCCCTTTCATGATATGAGAGTTGCATCTTGCTTAAAACCTCTGCTAATACATCTGCTGTGGTGACCCATTGGGGAAATACGAGGGAGCAACTGAGGGTACTTTCTTTAGTATCCAAAAGGATGACTTACATAAAAATTTACGGTGGGTATGAAGGGGGATTAGCTAGAAAGACTAGAGCTGTTTCTTTTTAACCTTGGAATTGACTCACTTTTGGAATCTCGAGAGGCTATTACAGAATCTGCAGTTTTAGGCACTTCAGCATTTTCATTTTTTAACCTTGAAGGTTTCTGCTTGGTTAAAAAACATGGGATAAACTTTTTGGTGGGTTAATTTAATGTAAAGTTAATGTAAAGACTTAGTGGGTGAGAAAATTATGTGTGAAGTAAGACACAGATGCCTCTGCTGCAAACTAAATAAGTTGTTGTGAAAGTCATACAATGGAAAATTAAGAAACTTAAGGCAAAATTACAGAAACAGCTAGAATTTGTGGTGAGTTGTACATGGACATGATCATACAGGCACAAATGGTTAAACTGATGTAAATATCATTTATTAGCACACTGTCAAACTTGCTTTTAACATTATTGCTTTCAAACATTTTTCAGTTCTATATTTAGTTCACTGCTATCGTGCCTTTCCAGCACAGTCTCTGGTCAACAATGCTGCAGTAATGAGGAGTTTTGTAAATCTCAAGGTACTTTATAACTTTTTTGAACTAAAATGTAATTAACCTTTGGAAGAGTTGGAGAAAGACTGCATGTGAGAAAAGTGTTTTTAAAAAAAACTACAACACAACATGTTGCTTAAAAATCCTTTTCATGTGTTGCCTGTTATAGAACATGTATTTAATTAATGATGTAGATTATTTTCCACATCTGATGAATAATTTCTTGCAAGTAGGCTCTACGCAGTTCATCGTTACTACTTCACATCATGCTTTGAAGCAGCGGCCCAAGAGCTTGTTTAATCTTATGAATCTTTTTTGGTGTTTGAAATGAACAGATCGATGTAGCTGCCCTCATTGAGAGACAGTGTATCTCAACATGTTGAAGAGCATCCTTATCTCATTCTGCCTCTCAGGCATCAAAACCTCTCTTACAATCTATATTCACATGTTAACATGTACACCTACACAGGTCTAAAACTTGGATGCTTGCAATTCCTGAAAAGGAAGCAAATTATCTCAGTGCCCAAGGTGAAGAGAGAGAGTATGCAGGGGAACAAATGCACTGCTCCCTACTGTGTGCAGATAACCAAGCCAGCTTCAATACACAGCACTCTGATAAGATTGTGGTGTGATTGCCTCCTATCAGTCATTGATGATCAGCTGTTTTGGCTGTCCAAGCAGACAAATCACATATAATGACATTCTGAATGTGCTGGCTCCATCACAACATCTCACATTTAGTAAACCAACTTGCTTCTTTATGGGCAATGAAATTACTGCTGTTGCATCAGTTATTTTGACTTGCTTTGCTGGCAAAGACACTTGCAGGTTTCTTATATGGCACTTACTCAGCTGTGCAGATTAATTTACACATGGATTCCTGTGAAGAAATGCTGAATGGTGAAAAGTAACAGATTTTTTTACAGCAAGATGTAGTTTCCTCGCAGAGGTGCGCTTGCAACTTACTTTCAATCAATAGTAATGCAAAAGGCGTATTCAAGCATTGATCAAAACAACTACATTGTTAAACATAAATGAGCACATATACAACCACAAATGCATTGGATTTCCTGGAGAAATCTTATCCAGAGACACATTATCATTTGACCCAATTGGTCTGTTTTTTTGACCTACTTATTGGGTTGATCCTCCAGGGTTCAGCCTTTTTGCACTTGTTAACTGTACAATGGCATACTCCTTTGATGTGTAAGTATCGATTATAAAGATACAAGGCTCTCAGCTGACCTATAGCATATTGATTCCAGAAAGCTGTCTGCATTTAGCGTCATCTCCAGCTTGATAAAACTGATCTTTCAGTAAGCTTGAAAAATAAATATGAAGTTTAGAGATGCATATAGAAAACAATCAGTGGAAACATTAAACGCAAGACATGACCAGAATATTCAGACTCTTATTAGATTCTCATTTGTTATTTTCAGGATGACATCACTCCTGCCTTTTCTTCACCAATGTGAAGACAGCCATTGCCATTCTTGACAGGGTTTACAGTGAAATGCTAGATTTATACCCATCTGTTCATTCAAAGGTCATTAGGTCGTTTCACATCAGCAGGTAATGGAGTTGACAGGGTTCATCTGAGTGGTGTTCTTACAGCCTGAAGGGCCCTGAGTGAGCCCACATTGTCTGCAATCAGCAACCAAAAACAGCTCACAGCTCGGTGGTTTGGTGATAAGCAGGATGACTGCTGGGTGAATGCAATTCTTTATGCACACCAGGACAAGGGTGTCAGTATGGTGGGGTTGATGTTTTCCACTGCTAAAGTTCAAAATGTGCATCAGATTATGAATCTGCTCATTGTATCTGCAGTAAAGCTTACATAACATAATGATATAAACTGAGAAGGCAGAATCATGGCAGAAACACTGCAAGGGGAAGAAAAGTGTACAAACTGGATTAGGACTGAATAGGATAGTTAGTTTTATCATTTAAATATGAACTATGCTCAAATATCAATTTTATCATCATATTAAAAATAAATAAAATAATTAATTCATATATAAAGATTTAAGCAGACTGCCAGCACTTTCAAGTATATGGAGCACAGTGGGGAGTGGGCATTCAGGGTTCAAATTAGAACCTGATGAGAGATTATAATGATGCTGCTCCATGGTTCAGTCCACATCCAGAGGGGCCAAATATCCAATTAAAACAGTCTGTCACTCCCCCTCTTTCTCTTTCCCTCTCTCTCTTTCCCTCTCTCTCGTTCAGTGAGGTAATTACTGGAAACCCTGCATGTAAATTCAATTCAAGATAATACCTCTGGAGAAATGGTTCCCAACAACCCCACCAAATGTCATTGCTATTCTATAATTGTCATTTCACTGGATTTAATCCATCACACTGGGCATTTGATATCACAAATACCACCTTTATCTTTATACTATACCGTATGGCCATTCAGGGGCAGGATGGTATTTAATCACAGGTAATTCCAGTTTTTGTTGAGCTCCATTAACTCAAACAGCAGTTGTAATTTGATGCTAATTGCTACTGCATCCACCATTACTAGAGAGGTACATGTAAATTCATGACATTAAAGGTTGTAGTATCAAAACAAGGCAGGATCTATGGTTGACAGGTAGGAAAGGGCAGCTGAGCTAAGCTGATTGGTGATACAATAAGAGTGAGAGCTACTTTATTTCCTGACCTTTTGCAGCTCGTTTTCACACCCTCCCTCCTCCGTCAGTATCACTGATCAGCTTCACAGCTGTGTACAGGCCAGGTCCCACATCCAGTCCAAATGATCTCAGCACACAATCTGTCTCTATAATATTCCCAACCCCACGCCCTGCCTTTTCATCTTCACACTAAGATAATGCATTGGATGTGGCAGAGCAGCCAAGCCTTGGACACTTCCTTTCATGAATACTGTAGATTTCACTGTATATGCTGCAGTAGCAGAATAGAGAAGCGCAGCTTTGCACTCGCTGTATCGGCTGGGTTTATGATCATGGGTGGATGTGTCACAGAGCAAGGGATGCATGTTTCAAGAGTCATCTGAATCACTCTGCGTAGGTTACCTTTGATATTGTTTTATTTGTATGAATCTCCAGTACATAATTGGTTTCAAACATTCCTCATGAGCCACATGCACGTTATTTGCCCTCATATTAATTATTCCATTCCTCTGGCTCACTCTATCTAAACAGCTTCTGTGTTTAATTGAATGACCTGAAATAACCATACTCATTCGCAAGGTTAAGATCAGTTTAACCCATGTTTTACATACTATAATTATGCTTGACATGGTTTTGTTTGATGATTAGTCTGCAGGACTGCACAGAAATTTAAAATGAAATTGCCAAGCCTTCCACTTTAATGATGCCTCATGCCTTCAAGTTGGAAGCTATCTCCAAGCAGATTTACTTCAGAGGTGTAAGAAAAACCTGAGAAACCCAAAATGAAAAAAGACCAACTGAACAGAAAGCTGAAAGTCTGTTTTCCCCATCTGAAAATGGCACAAAACCACCTGCTGAAAGTCAATTAACATAACCCTGACATAGACCAGCACAACAGAGAGATACAAACAGCAAATTTAAATTCAGGAAACCTGCAGGCATTCAGATAAAGCTGGCGTTAGAAGCTGCACAATTTACCTGCAAATAGAAAAAGTATGGATAAAGACATCCATGCAAGAGTTTTTTTTTTTCCTAACTTTAGGTAAAGGAGAAGCTGATCTTTATTCAAAATAATTTACAAAATAAATTCCAGTAAGTAACTTCTGTACATTCTTGCAAAAGTTTTGGGACCCACTATATTTTTGTGCAGTGGAGAAAAAAAATGATATAAAAGTTTTGCAAGCTGACTAAATCTTTGATTGTGACATGAAGATTCACTGCAAGTATGCCAATTCAACAGTGCCTGATATTTTATAATTGGCAATATTTCTATCAACTTCTTACCCTTTCAATTTCTATTTACTACCTCTCCTATCCTATAGATCTCTCTTATAGAACACTCATAATGGTAGTCCTGAATGGGCTTGCTCAGTGAAAGAGACAAGGCTTTTTGACTGTATCACACATAAATGGTTAGGTGGACAGCAGAATAGGCTACCTTTCAAGTCTTGATTGCAGCTGCACCACGCTTACAGTGTTTTCATTGTGTGCAGTCACTGTTATAACATCAGAGTGCCATTAACAAGGAGTCTTTGTGTCCTTGAGAGGTCATTTTACCTCCACTAGAAATGGATTTTCACATTTGCTGCAGACCACATTTGATTTTTGGCACCAAACTGGCACTTGTTGGGTCCCAGAAACAACAGCAGTTATATGATTATCATTAATTAACTGAATGTTGGTTTCACAGGTCCCTGACCAGAAAATCGACCTGTGTGCTACGTAAATGATAATTACATCATGGTTTACACTTTTGACCCACTGCCTTCAGTCTATCTTGCCTTCAAAAATATTCATAACCTTCGTGATTTCAGAGTGCTCCCTCTGGGATTGATCATCTAAGCACATTGGCTAATTGATTCATAGCTTGTATGAGGCTAGGGAAAACGTAGCTAGTGTAAAATGTCAGCTTCCATTGGCCTTTAGTGTAGCCGTCTAAATGTGCGTAGGGACTGTGTGTCTATTTATTCTCTTTAAAGTGTGTGAATAAAGGATTTTGGTTTTAGAACCCCCGGAGCACTCTTGTCAAAAAATACAAAAAATATATAATACTCTCCAAACAAATTAGGTTGTCTAGCTATACAAATAGAGTTTAAGGGGAAATAGTTTACAGAGCAGTGATAGTAATATCTTCTGGCTGGTCTTCTGTTCATATAAGAAGGAGCTTTGCAGTCACTTTAAAAAGATCCTTTCACTTAAATGAAGCACGTTCTACAAAGGTCACAAAATCATAGGAGCACAGCCTTGCGGGGCTGAGTTTCTTTACAATATTCACTTTGACAAGTGTTGCTGTCCCATGAGTAACACTTCATGATAAAGTAACTAAGCAGATTTGCTCTGTGCCTGACTGTCCTGTCCAGCAAACTGCGTGAAAAGCCTGTATGTGGCATGTGCTCCCTGATGGGGCCAAGAGGGAAGGATTTGGAATCACCATGAATTTATGTTCACACACATGCTCTGTGTCAGGAACAAAGCCAGGATCCCATTGCTGTTGCTTCTTCTGCTGCTGCTGCTGCTGCTGCTGCTGCTGCTGCTACATTTGTTGTCAGAAAGCAGCTGATTGTTTGTTGCTGTTCCTCTCTGTTTCATTTGATACTGTTAATCATGAATACATTAAGGGCTGGGGTTGTTAAAGTACATGTGGTCACAAGAAGGCAGTCATCACACCTCATCCTGAACCTGCAGACTGACTGAACCTGTGAAATCTGTAATGCCAGAGTAGTGTGATATTCTTGAATCTCATCATGGTTTTCTGCATCACTGGCTGAAGTGAGGGGTAGTGTTCACTCAGAAATCTTGTATCAATAAAACAGCTTTAAACCTTCAAATGGAAAAATTAAGATTTTCACACAGAGGTTGTTTCAGGTTTTTTTTGTGCATCACAGCAATTGCTTTAAGCTTTTGTTTACTTTAATATGATTGCACATAACATTTTATTAACATTGTTATATCTTTTTAACCGAAAACTTTATTTAAAAAAACTAACATATTTTTAAATATAGGGATTCTTTTTAATACTTGGATGAAAATCCTTTGTAGTCAATGACTGCCTGAAGTCTAGAACCCATGGACATCGCCAAATGCTGTGTTTCCTCCCTTGAGATGCTCTGCCAGACCTTCACTGCAGCCACCTTCAGTGGCTGCATGTTTGTGGGTCCCTATGCCTTCAGTTTTGTCTTCAGCTAGTCTTTATCTGAAAAGCTGCTCTACTGGATTGAGATAAAGTGGCTGGTTTGAGCACTGAAGAATATCCCATTTCCTTGACTTGAGAAAACTCTTGGGTTGCTTTTGCACTGTTCTTTGGATCATTATCCCTTTGCCCTGTGAAGTGCCATCCGATCAGTTTTACAAAGTTAAGATTTTGAGACCTGGTGGACATTGCACTCATGGTTGCTACAATTTCTTCAGCCTTCATTCTGCTCTGTGCACCTGTTGTAACTGAGGAATAGATAAAGCAATTTTGAATCTAATTAGATAAATTTCTCAATGATTATGTCAGGATTTTACAGCTTCATCAGCGTCACATAAGCTGAAAGTTGTTCTGAAGAGATAACTGATTCTGAAGGAAAAAAGCAAGTGCAAAAGCCACTGAGAAGAAGGTTACAGTGAAGTCTGTGAGTGGCTTTTTGCACCCTTTTTTATTGTAAACACACCTTTGGTGCTTGGAAATACAAAAACAGCTCACAAAGGCACTTTAAATCGGGGTGGTGGAGGGGTGTTTGGGGGAGCCTTTGATCATTTCCCCCACTTCTGAACCAAACCTGAGGGGTATTGCTGATGTTATCCAGGTTTGAAATGCACTATGTGGAAAAGGAAGGTGACTAAAGTGGTGGAAGAGCAGGAGAGCGGCAGCCAAGGAGGGAAAAGAAGTGACCTGAACTTTAACAGGATGGAGCCAATTCCCCGAGGAGTAAACATTCAGTAAAAGCTGAGCAGCCCGTATCTGTGGAGTAAATGGGCAGCAGAGTGGAGCATGTTCTCTCCTAACAGGGCCAAGGTACACTACCAGGAGATCTGAACTTGTAATTCCTGTTCACTACTTGACTCATCATGGAGCATGCTGGCAACTTTTTGCCACAAAATAAAACCTCTGCAAAAGATAGCCATTAACAAGATTAGAAAGACTACTTTATCACTGTATTAATAAGAGAATTCAGAAAGTACTTTAGCACTCTCAAGCAGGGTCAGTGATACTAAGTAGCAGAAGTGAAATTGGACTGAAATAATGTTAGATTCAGTTAATATCACTTGTGTGTTGCAGCTGGAGGGTATTTACTGGTAAGTCATGCACTTGGCAATATATTTATAGTTTTCCCTTTCTGATATGCTTCAAATTTTCTTCACTAAAGCTAAAAGAAAGTTTTTATTGAGCAACCTGATCCAGTATTAAACTCTGTTCTTAGGTGTATGCTGGGGAACAGGCATATTGTTGGTGCTTATCTTACACATGTTCGAGTTATTGCCTTGGTGTTAATTCTTTTAAAGCGCTTGAATATAAAGCTATGTACCTCTTGATAATTGCAATCCTCTCAGGGAAGCTAAGGGCAGCCATCTGTGAATGGATGAAGAAATAATGGCATGGTTAAGAGCTGCTTGGGGGAACTAAACACATTTATTTGTGTGAAGTGCCATGTTCTGAAAGCCACAAATGAATCAAGGACCTTTCATATGTATCTCTCTATTTGAAATTCTCACACTAAGGTGAAGCAGGCAATATTTGTTTGTAAATGGAGGATCGTTTCTCTTACAGGTTAAATACGGTCAGGGAAACAAGGAGGATCTGATGGTTTCTGTGTGTCATAATGAAACTGTCCACAGACTCAGGATGAGGGATGCAGGGTTGACTGTGTTTTGAAGGAGGGGAATTTAACTCTGACAGTGACAGTGACATTCCTACCTTATCTGTCCTCATTTCCTTTTTTTTGCCCCCAACACACACACACACACACACACACACACACACACACGCTTACTCTTTTTCCACACACCTTCCCCTTCCATCATTCCTGTGATAAGCACACTGAATTAAAGCGATTTCTTTTTAATTGCTATTCACATGAAGTGCAATCTGACCCGCATGCATTATATATGTATGTTTCATTCCTCTCTGTATGAGGATTAAACCGTTGTGGGCGAACCTTGCCTGAGGGCAAAATATACAAATGCAATTAAATTAATTTCAGTGAAAGAATAAAAAACCTTTTTCTCACAGTAGATGGTTTTTGGAGAAAGAACAAACACAAAAAAGGTTAGGATGTGAGGTTCATTAAAGTACAAATAATGAGTAGAAAAACACTTTCTACTTTAATTAGGGGTAACTTTTTTATACCTTCAAGTGCCCTAAAAGGGATATATGGCAGCTGAGACTTGCTATATCGTGACTGCTCTACAGCAGCATATGGACACATTTGGCCACCTTGATTCTTGATTAATTTAAGATATATTAGCATGCAGGTCATCTCTCTGTTTCCTCTGAGGAATAACCTGACTGAGGTACTTAACAAGAGTCAACTGTACTTCTTACAGTTTTCTCTGTGTATTGAGCTCATGCCATGTGTGTTGGATTTCTGTGGCTAAATTACATGTCCTTTATATCCTTAAAGCGCAGATCAATAATTTGTCTTTTGCTGTCAAGAGACTGTCAGAAAACTTGATAAGAAAGCAGATGGAACAGAGACCAATTACAGCTGGCAGATCTAGTGTCTGTTGAGAGGTCAGTAAGCTCACCTACACACACCTGCCACTCCAGGCCTATGCTACCTCACCAGAGCTGTAGCTGCACATCAAAGGTGCACTACTTGAACTTGAAAACTTGAATTGCCCATCCTCAACCTGAGAGACATTTGTGTCTTTCAAAACCTGAAGGGATGCGAGTCAATCCACACATGGGATCCCTGATGACCCACAAGGCATAACATGAATTTATCCTCCCCTCACTTTCATGTTCTGTTTAGAAAGCAAAGACACAATGATGATGTGTATGGATTTTCTCTTAACAGTTGTAAGAGTGTCTAGGTGGGGCTGTACAGGCTGTGTGAGGATTGGGGGCCACAGACAGTGGTAATTGAAACTGACAGCAGGTTGAGCACAATGACTCTGTGGATAACAGCAATCATAACCGCTTTAATGATCACAGCAGCACTTCACACTCACAAAGTTCTTAGGTAAACAAAATTACCCAGCTGACACCAACCACCTTATTTCCCCATCCTTGCTGATTGTCTGAGCTTTCATGGCTCTGGGCTTCTGAGTCTTCATGACATGAAGGCTCCCAAAAGTTCTACGCCAAGGGTTTTGCATGTTTTGCAGCTGTTTTATCTCCAAAGCCCTTTGACTTTTGGAAACCCTCAGGTATTCCTCTACTTGCATGTTTGTCATGAGGTGTCATCAGAGTTAGAGCAGAGTTAATGACAAAAGTTTCAAAAGCAATTTCAGTAAACATAATGAAAATTTACTTTAATTGGGCAAAAAACTGTTTTTCAAGTCAGAGAGAGATGTTAGATAAACATAGCTTCTGTCTACAGGCAGTATTAGATGTCAGCACTGGTGACATAAATTGCCATTTATTACAGACATTTAAAAATAAAGGAGGCAATTATATCCACTGTTTGTTTTAATGGTACACAGCTTCAAATGAATTCTGGGTAATATTTTCTTTGATTTCTTATTACATTGAACCTTTTTTATTATGTGTATGTTTTGGTCACAGAAGCGACGATCTTACAGTTATATGATTTTATATTCATTCACCAGCCACTTCATTAAGTACACAATGCTAGTACCTGGTTGAACCCATTGCTGGAAACATTTCTTAGAGATTTTGGTCCATATTGACATGATAGCATCACACAGTTGCTGCAGATTTGTCAGCTGCACATCCAAGATGCAAATCTTCACCACATTCCAAAGGTGCTTTATTGGACTGAGATGTGGTGAATGTGGAGGCCATTTGAATACAGCGAACTGATTGTCATGGTCAAGAAACCAGATTGAGATGATTTGAGCACTGTGACATGTTATGATATTTTATCTTGCTGGAAGCAGTCATCAGATGATGAGTGTACTGTGGGGATGGACATGGTTAGCAGTAATAATCAGGTAGGCTGTGGCATTTAAATGATGCACAATTGGTACTAAGGGGCCAAAAGTGTGCAAAGAAAATATCTCCCATAACTTTACACCACTGGTAGACTGAATGGTTGATACAAGGCAGCATGGATCTATCCTATCTGTCACGGTCCTGGGATTTTATATTCTAGTTCTAGTTTTGTATGTGTTTTGAGTTTTGATCATGGTTTCATAGTCTCTTAATTCTCATGCTCTATTTATTGTACTGTCGATTTATGTTTGAGTCTCATTTCTAGCCCTGACCTATGATTCGTTTTCTATTAGTTTTCTATATGCTTCCTCTTGTTTTCCTCGTGTTCTTGTTCATCTGTCAAGTTCTGTTTCGTGTCAGCATCCTCTGTCATTGTTGCTTCTCACTTCCTGTTTTACTTTGGCAGCTGTTTATGTTTATGTGTCATGTTTAGTATTGCTTCCTGCCCCTAAATGTTGTCACCTATGTTCCTTTCCCACCTGCTGCCACTTTCTGCATGAGTCTGTGTCTATTTATACCCCTGCCTCTCTTCAGTTCTTTGTTGTGATGTTGAGGTTGGTCTTTCCTCTTATGGTGTTTCTTCCTGGTTCCTATGGTTCCTGCCCTACTTTTTTATCTCACGAACTTTGTTTATGGACTTAAAAGCTATAAATAACAGCTCTCTTTAGGTTCCATTCATTGTGCCTCCTGAAGTCCTTCATTTGGGTCTTTATGTTTGTCACACACTAGGAAATGGACCCAGAGGACTCCTGTTGCTCATTCTTGGAGTTTGGGGAAACCAAGTGCAAGCTGGAAAAACTGGCCCACACAGTAGATGTTACCTTAAGCCCATGCCTGAAGCACCTCAAATTAAATTTTATGGTGAACATCTATGGCTTCAAGAACTGGCTGAGGTACATCCCTTACCTGTTGGATCCTGTCGCCTAATTGTCCTGACCCAGTGCCTTCACCTCCTCTGCTGCATCCCAGCTCCGCTCCTCAGCTGCAGCAGCAGCAGGACAGCAGCACCTCCCCACCTCATCAGCCCAGCCCTTTTGCCTCTCCATAGGATGTGGTGGAGGTAATTGGCCAGTCTAGTGGAGGCATTGCTGCCTGGCCCATTCATGTCAGTCATCACTGCCTGGCCCTGTATCAGATCCCCCAGAGTTAGGCTCTCTTCCTTAGTTCCTGTGTCTAGACCCCCTTCTCTAGAGTTAGAGCCCCCAGAGTTTGTTCTTGTGTCAGGGTCCCCCTCTCTAGTTCTGTGTTTGGGCCTCCAGAAGTTATTTCTGTAGCAGCGCCCTTTTCCCTAGTTCCCGTGTCAGAACCCTCATCCGTAATTTCTGTGTCAGGGCTCTCCACTCTAGTTCCTGGGTTAGAACCTCCTGAGTTTGTTTTAATGTCAGAGGCCTCTTCTGTCTTTGTTCCTGAGCCCAAAGTTTGTGAGTCTGAGCCCTCAGCTTCTATGTCTGAGTTCCTTCCTTTGTGGTTGTGCCTTCAGCTACTGTGTCTGAGCCAACTCTTTCCTTTTTTGTGTCAGAGCTCTCTGTTTTAGTCTAATATTAGTGGAGGGTAGCTAGCTTTCCATTGTTCTGAGTTTCCTGTTTGTGGGCAGCTAGCTCCTCCCATTCCTGTGCCACCTGACCTGGCATCTGTGCCACTTGTGCTGCACCATTGACGCCTATAGCGCCTGACCCAGCATTTGTACCCCTGGTGCCAATGACGCCTGGATTCAGCCAGGTTCAGACCCAGTCTCTCCTGACCCCCTTTTCCATGTTTCTCTAGCTCCAGTTACCTCAGCAGCATCAGCCTCTCTTTTCTCAGTGGTTTCTGCTTTTTCAGTCCTCAGTAGCATCAGTCTCAACATTTTCATCTCCTGTAGCGTCGACTTTTCTACCCACACTAGCATTAGCTTCATCCTCTTACTCCCTTGTGGCGACAGCCTCTCTACCTCCTGTAGTGTCAGCTCCTCTTTCCCCAGTAGCTTCTGTCTCTCTGGCCAGTAGCATCAGCTACTTCTTCCCGTAGCATCAGCTCCAGCCGTTCTCTTCTCAGTAGTGTCAGCTTCAGCCTTGATCCTTCATCACCGGCCCCCACATCGACCACTCAGGTGGTGGTTCCTTTACCTTTGTTGCCGGCCCCCTCAATGGCCAGTCAAGAAGGGGCCTCTGATCATTCTTTGCTGGCAGCCCAAGAGTTGACCTCTGATCCTGTGTCATCCTCCTCGGTCTCAGGAGAGGTCCTGCCAAGGACACCACCACTTTTTGAACTTTGGATTTTGTTTACTACTTTTTGGTTTTGGTTTGTTCCCTCCTTCCTGGTGCCCTCCACCCACCTGAGTCATTATGGACTTTGTTTTATTTTGCACTGGACGTCTGGGAATCGTCCTTTGAAGAGGGTCATGCTCCTAGGTTTTTTGTATTGTAGTTTTGTATGCGGTTTTGAGTTTTGTTCATTTTTTGGTTTCTTAGCTCTCAAACCTTGTTCATTGTACTTTCTCTTTATTTCTGAGTCTCATTTCTAGCCCCTGCCTATTATTTTTGCCACACAGTAGGAAGTCATAAAGCTATCATGTTATTTAGGCCAAATGTTGAGCCTCCTGTCCAAATGTCATCAGACCAGCCAAAGTTTTTCCAATTTTTTTTTTTGTGTGTTCTAGTTTGGTGAGCCCTTGTGACTTATAGCCTTACTTTCTTCTTCTTAGCTGACAGGAGTGGCATCCAATGTGGTCTTCTGCTTCTGTAGCCCATCTTCTTCATGGTTCGATGTGTTGTGCATTCAGAGATATTCTTATACATACCTTGATTGTAACAAGTGGTTATTTGTGTGGGGAATAGCTGCTCACTGGCTTTTTTCTCTTTTTCGGACCATTCTCTGTAAACCCTATAAATGGTCGTGGGGAAAACCCCTACAGATCATCAATTTCAGACTCAACACTTAGGCTAACACCAGTTACCATACCACTGTCAAGTTTTGCAGGTAACAGGACCCAAATCCAACTCAAAAGTACCCGTAAATGAAGAAAAAACCTACATTTTATTTTAATGGTGAAACTTAGTCTACAAACAGAAATTCAAAGATTAAAAAAAAAATCCATAACAACAAGGACCACATGAGAGAGGGAGAAAATACACTAATTCAGGGACGAAAGGCTGGGCTACAGACACACACACACACACACACACACACACACATACAAGATAATCAAGGACTGGAGACAGGAGTGTACAGGGAGAAATTAAAACTCAAAACCAGACACAAGATACAATGATTAACAAATGAAAATCAGAAATGCTTAAATAACTAAACTGCACACAGAAACAAAGACATTCGCACAGAGAAGACAAAGAGGATAAAAGAATGACAAACCAAAAAGTAGATATAGCAAACTAACAAAAAACAGGAATTATACCCAATCAAGCAATAATCAGAAACAGAGAGAGATCAAACTGAACAAATTTCATATTATTATTATTATTATTATTATTATATTACAGAGCCCATAGACCATAATAGCCACTGTAATGCTCGGTTTGATCTCGTTTGCATCTCTTTGCTTGCTGATTAAGCAGACCCACAAAAGAATCTGCAGCCCTCAGATTCTGCAGATTTTCCATAGAGTTTGAAGATGTGCATGTTACTAGACAAATGTTTGCCATTACCAGCTCTCTGTCTTTGATGTATGTTGCTGTGACTTTGATTACTGTGAAAAGGCTGTCCTGAAAACATTCATTCATTCATTCATTCATTCATCTTCTTCTGCTTATCCAATTCAGGGTCACGGGGGGCGCTGGAGCCTATCCCAGATATCATAGGGCAAAAGGCAGGGTACACTCTGAACAGGTTGCCAGTCTGTCGCAGAGCCAACACAGAGGGACAAACAACCATTTGTGCACACATTCACACCTACACTCAATTTAGAATTGCCAATTAACCTAACCCCCATTGCATGTCTTTGGAATGTGGGAGGAAGGTGGAGCACCCTGAGAGAACCCATGCAAACACGGGGAAAACATGCAAACTCCACACAGAAGGGTCAAAGGCAGCTGGCTGTTGAATTTGAACCCAGGCCCTCTTGCTATGAGGCAACAGTGGCAACAGTGCTAATCACCTAGTGTCCTGAAAACATGTCCCAAAAATTTCATGATGTTAAAATCAAACGCTTGAGTAAATTGACCTTTATTTCAGCCCACTGTAATGTTGAGAAAATTTAGGTTAATTTATTTTGTTTGCAATAAATCTGCATATTTTCTCAGGAAACAATGATTTTGATTTTTTTGTTTATTGTTTTTTGCTAATTGTTGATAATATAACAAGCAAAACACACCACAGAACTCTGCATATTTTCTCTTTGGGTTATCACAGAGAACTATAAAAAATCTTTGGGTCTGTTTGTGCCTGCTGTTTAGAGATTTGTTTTAATGCACAGTTGAGCTAGTGTACCTAATAAAGTGGCCAGTGAATGTATGTCTCTGGTGGTTTAGGAATATTTTGGAATTTATTTCATTTATTTATTTGTAAATGAAGCCACAATACAGTATTGCAGCATATAAATTGCAAGCTTATCAGGCACAACTTCACTCAGATCACTAAAATGTTCACAAGTGACCCAAGGAGAAACCTGAATTTATGTTAGATTGCTAGATTTTGAAGTTATTTCATTAAAAATTTTAATGAGTGCTTGCTAATAAGGCACAGGTTGTGAAATTACTAAAATCTGAATAAATATAAATATCTATGAATTTAAAAAGATAAATTATATACAGTTAATTTATTTGTTCTTTTTTTATTAGTGTTATTCCCATTTTGGGGATAAAAAGGCTTACATTTTGTAATGAAAAATGTAAGATTGAGAAACAATTCATGATCTTGCCAGGAGGCGGCACTTTGATCTTTGAGCACTGATTAGTGTTTTACAGGTGGGACTTTGCAGAACCAAGTTTAACAGTGACTTTTTCTTTTGGACACAGATATTTTTAAGTCTTAGCCAAACACAAAATGCACTAAATCAAGGAACATGAATAACAGGTTGAATATGCAACAAGATCTGTTTGCAGTAATTACAGCTGATACATCTTAAGTCATTCAAAGCAAACAGCATCATATAAAAAGGAAACATTTAAAAACAAAATTTATCCGTGTGTAGGAGTGCCGGGTAAAAGACTCGGTCATCCCTGCCTCCATTATGAGAGATATACACACAGCTCTCATTAAAAAAAAAAAAAACAATCTTCTTTCCTTATTTCACTACTAATTAATTTTTTGTTTTGATAAAGTTAAAACGTAATTGCATGTGAGACAGAGCAAACATCTGACCTCATCATTTTCAGTAAGTGCAAGCTGTCAGGCATGTAATCAGAAAATCATCTGCTGTCAGTCATATTCCATTACAGTCAGTGCAATTTTAGTCAAGATGTGGGGGTTTTGAACTTTTGATGTTGATTTGCTTGTGTGAACAGACTGAAAAACTTCCTGGCTTCCAGCACTGGCATTAGAGTCCTTATGGTAATGACAAGGAATGAAAAAACAAACTAGATGTTTACTTTTTTAATATCATTTTTGTGTTCAATCACATTGCAGGTCCTGCATCTTGCTTTTTGGCATGTATTTGAATTGTAAATTATTTGTGAATATTAGTGTCACTGGCAGAAGTGTTCAGCGGGAAACAAAGTTAGCAGCCTCACAGCTTGGTACTGATAGATGAAAGAGGTGGTGAAGTGTTATTATGGCTGGAGTGTACTCAAAGGAATGCAATGGATGGCCACTCTAGGGTCAACTCTGCTCACTCTGCCCTCGGGGAGAAATCTCCAGCTGAAGTATCACCTGCTTTGATATTGGGATGGTTGTAGAGCTTCTGCCTTTTGCCTTATGCACACACAGACAACTGAGTGCAAAGATGCAGGCAAAAAAAATTAGGCTTTGCGCCAGGGTTCATGAAATGATTATATGTGCATGTTTTTATACCAAGGATCTTTGACATATTGAAGTTCTAACATGAATGCATACAAAAATCTGTCTGATCTAATCAATATTCATGTGTCAAGCTCTGCATTTGATTCATACAATTAAAGCAGTGCAATTTGCAGAGGAAGTAAAATTCTGAAGAAATGTGACAGTTTTTAAATTTCCTAACTCAGTGAAGTTGACTCTAGGCTATAAATCATGCCAGTAAGTAATCCCAGTTTATACTCCTTTTTTTAATGTCTGTGGTTGGTGACAGTCTTCCAACAACCAAACAGGCTCCCTCCAGTCCTTTCTGGATCTCATTAGCCAGAGCAGAGGTGTAGACAAATGGTGAGAAATGAAATGGATATGCTTTAAAGTCCTGGTAATGGGTTCATGCGATGCCATGAATGCAGCTAATTAAGGTCAGGGGAGTTCTCATCACAGGCAGTCCTACTGTTGTGTATGTTTTTATCAAGGGCATTTATTATGCAGCCCCAACAAGGGCTGGGTTGTCTTGCTTCACCAGAGTGGAGCAAGGAAGAATAATTAGCATCTACGCGCACTATTACCAAACTTCTCCAAATGTTGTTTTGGCTATCCTGGGCTGGTTAAATGCTAATGATGCATGATGAAATCTCTTCATTGCAACTATATAGACTAATGTAAGCAAACCAACATCTGGACAAGACTATCAACTCTATTAAAAAAAAAGAAAAGCAGCTATTGTCCCCAGGTAACCTCTGAGCTTATCAGTAATATGTGTTAGTACAGAGACAGGTTTGGTTGCAATTAGTTTAACAAATAGCCTACTGGTCATTTAGGTAAAAGCTCCCATAAAATGGATAATAGTCCAGGTGATCACGCACACTGGCAGGCATTAGGTCACACATCTATCATTTCTGCTTGCCTTAATAACAGATAGATGAGACTATAAGACCTGGAAGATTACTGCAGTGGCAATTAAAAAATTGGACTCATCACAACATCGCTGTCATTTAATAAATATTCCAAAAGTTTGCAGGGAAAATGAGATGTTAATGTTATTGCCATAGATGCCATGGATATTTTTACTTGCCTGTAATTACCGAAATAGGTGAAATAAATTAATATTTCTGACAGCACTATAAAGAAATATAAACTGCACCTCTTAAAAGTTGCAGTTAATGATAGTGATGTTCTTAATATAAAAATAGTAAGTAAAATCACCTTTGCATAGTTTGTAAATAAACCATAATAATGTTATAATTAAGCTAGTGTGGAAGTTGGTCAATACTAAATGCGTAGCCTCCAATCAAAAATCCTCTCATTTGTAGAACTGCTTTTTTCAGTACAGTATTATTATCTGTTTCAATCTATATTTTAATATGACAAGAGAAACTGGGATTTATGTTGAGTTATTTAAACTTTTCTGTCAATTTAGCTTTCAATTTAGATTGTCTTGTGATCACACGACACATGATCAATCACATTTCTAGTAAAATACAGCTAATTACTGTAAATAGCAGCACAGTACAGACTTCTGCTGGGAGGCTGTTGAGCAGGATTAGGCTTTTGCTTCATAAAGTAGTTAAGCCCGTGGATTTGTTAAGACATAAGCATAAAAGACAGATAAAAAAAAATCATACAAAACAAATACAATAGTTTAGCACAGCATGTTATATATAATATATATAAAAATATAATATGTTTGTGATATTTTGTAGTTTTCAGTCTCCTGGTGATAAGCATCTGAGTGACTTATTTTCATGTTCACAATCAAGGATCGCATTACTGTCTAATCTCACGCTCTAAGAAGCAAAGCTAGATGAAGATCTGGGAGATTTTCACTCCCAGCCTGTTTTCGCATCAACCATTAAGATCTCTGTGTTTGGTAATCCTTTGAATGTCATTCGCTTCTGATTTTAGTGCTACTCTGTGCACAGAGGGACGACAGCAGAGAAAGCTCTGCTTTGTGCAGTTCTTAGAAAAGTTATAATGTGGAAAATACATTATGCACTCTTGCATCAGGCAGTATAGTAGCAGCTGTGCAGAGACTTACATACTCTGCAACTGTTTTTTAATGCTTATTTTTTCTTAAATTGGTTCCATGTAGCTTCACAAACTCCAGAGAAATTTAATGCAGATTGCATCTGTCTGAATCTGGCATCCAGTGATGTTAAGATTACTATTTAAAGATAAATGATTGAAACTGTTGCCCTCTTAATGCATACATATAATAAAGAACTGTAGTTCATGAATCAAAAATATTACCCAGTTTTTTATTTGATAAAGCCACAGTATTTTTCTTGTCTTTCTTTTTCTTTCTTTCTTTTTTTTGAATTGTTTGTTTTTAATTGTTACTTTTCTTATTAATGGCCTTCTGCCCAAAATGACTAGGTCAATACTAAATACATCTTTTCCAGGGATTAAAATGAGATTTGGCAGGTGGGGGAACCCTATGTTCTGGTGTAGTGGGGCAGCATGGTAAAATGACTCACTCACAGTACAAGTAAGCCACATAATAATTTCTATTCTCAGCTCCAGTAGATTTCTTTGTGTTCAGACTGTGATCAGCTGACATGTTTTGCTGCTTCTCTTAGAATTAGATAACTGCATTCAGCAAAAATACAAGCATGTGTAATACAAGCCGGCATGGCTGTTTTACTGTCCCTGCCCAGTGTAAAGCTGGTGTAAGGTGGAACTGGTAAAGTTTAACAAAAGAAAAGCTTCATTCTAAGTTCAATTTGTTGACTCCCTTTAAAGTCCTTCTGGAAGTAAGTCCTGTGCAACCACATAGAAATGCATCTGGGCACATATTTGGGCACTTATTGCGGAACATTATCTACAAAAATTTTAATTTCAGTGGCCAACAGGACATGAAAACTTTATATATTTTATATTCACTCAGATCTGGGAGAAATGTGTTCATTTTGACACAAGTAAATTTTAAAACGCTTTTTAAAATAAGCTTTCTATACTTCTAGCACCATCTTTGCTTTGTTGTTCAATTCAGATTTTTTTAGTGCCATGTCTCTCTCTGACAATGTCTCTGCTGTTGCCCAGGACGTAACCTATCAGTGACCATTGATAATACAGTCCACACTGCACCAGTCCATCATCCATTACTGTAAAATGTACCACAATGCTGCCAAAAAACTACCCAGTTTAGGCTGTACTTACTGTCCAGTATATGTTCTGAATAACATGAAATTATTTTCATAATATCATATAACTATATAATTCCAGAACCACATCATGGACAGATCCATGGTCTGATTAAAAAATATCTAACAAGGATTACTACTTTACTTGTAAGATTTAAATATCCAGTTTATCAAATATTACTTGCTGAGCAGTCCTTACCTGTAAAAACATTTCCTGATCCTCCTCTCCTGTCTCCTCTTTTTTTACATCTTTCTCCAACTCTGAGATGAAGTTTTCACTCATTAACTTTTTTTCTCCCTGGAAACACAGCACCTGTAGCTAGAAGACAGATAGTGCTCTAAACTGTACAGAAACAGTTTTCCTGTTTTCTCATATTTGAAATTGCCAGCCACATCAGAAATGTTACTGTGTTTGTGCTCGCTCCCCTTCTGTAGACCTAGATAGATGCTGAAGTACTGCAACCACAACTTTATCAACATCTGTAGCATGACCATATGACAGGAGTGAGAAGGTAAAAAGGATGTGAGCAGGCAGGACCATGGAGTTACTGTTTCCTTGAAATGAGCTGGATGCAATGCCAGGCTGCAGCCCATGAAAAATGATCTTGCATGATAGTATTTTGTATTAATCTGCCAATCAAATTTAATTACTCATTAACTGAAGGTGCAAGAACACCATTCTGGATCATTTTAATCTCTGATCTTTTCCCTGAATTATTAAATTGAAAAATTGCTTTTACAAGAGATTAAAATTTGTAAAATAATAATGAGCTGGCCCCCCTTTGCAGCTATAACAGCTTCCACTCTTCTGGGAAGGCTTTCTACAATCTTTTGGAGTTTTTCTGTGGGATTTTTTTGTCCATTCATCCAAAAGAGCATTTTTGAGGTCAGATATTGTGTTTAATGAGATCTCTGTTCTAATTCATTTTAAAGGTGTTCATCAGGGTTGAGGTCAGGGCTCTGTGTGGCCCAGTCAAGTTCTTCCCTATCAAACTCATCCAACCATGCTTTTATGGACCTGTGGACAACAATGCAGTCAGGCAGGTAATGTTCTTCTGGCATTTGCCAAACTCAGACTTGTCCATCAGGCTGCCAGATAGAGAAGTGCAATTTGTCAAACCACAGAAGAGGTTTCCGCTGCTCCAGAGTCCAGCTTTACATGACCGTTTTGCATTGTGCTCAGTGATGTAAGACTTCCATGCAGCTGCTCAGCCATAGAAACACATGTCATGAAGTTCCCAGTGCACTATTTTTGTGCAGATGCTAATGCTGGAGGAGGTTTAGAACTCTCCAGTCATTAAGTAAGTAGAGTGCTGATGACTTTTACACACCATGCATCTCAGCACTCTGTGACCCCCACTCTGTAATTTTATGTGGTGTCACGTCATGGATGAGTTGCTACGGTTGATCATAGAATGTCTAGAAGGAAAGAAATGTCATTAACTGACTTGTTGCATTTATGGCATCCAATTACAGTATCACACTGGAATTCAGTGAGCTCCTTAGAGCAACCCATTCTTTCACAAATGCTTGTAAAGGTAGACTGTTTGGCTAGGTGCTTGATTTTATACATCTTTGGTAATATGAGTAAATAAAATATCTGAATCCAGTGATTGGCAGGTGTGACCCAATACTTTTGTCCATATATCGTACGTAAACCTTTTAAGTTTAAAGTTTCATCCGTCCACACCCTTCAATTTATTTTATATAGGAGCTCTGTGTTTATATTTTTTCAATTTTTCTTAAGGTTTTTGGAATAATTTAGCATAAAATTTAGGAGAATTAAGGAGTTTAAAATATATATTCCCATGTAAAGTTACTGCTATTTTTCCAATATGTGGTAAGTAGATTAAAATGTATGCTTTACAAACATATATATCCTATATTCTGACTATACAGCTATGTATTTATAGTACTAATACAATACTCATTAAAAGTGCCTTTATGTTATTTCCTTGTCTGCTATTTGATCTGAAACTTTTGTAGATAAAAATGATAAGTAAGGAGATATTGCAAAATTTTGTTTCAGACCAGAAATTGAAGTGAGGCAAACAAATATACAAAACGTTTAGTAAATTAATGGAGATTAAGTCAAGAACATAAAATTTCCATAAAAGCACTGCATGCAGCCAAATTAGAAAAGTTGAAAGCTAAGACTTTCCATATTTCTCTAAAGCCAGGAGAGCTGAGTAGTTAGATAATGATCCCCAGTCTCCTTGTCACCTCTTTTTCCCAATGTAATTTCATAAATTTTTTTGAATAAAAATACCTATTGTGTATTTAATAAAATGTGGACAAGTAATCAACATTTTAGGAAAAATATATATGGTTAAGCTTAACTGAATCTGAAACCATTCCAGGGTCTGATGATCATGTGGAGTTCAGCTTTGTCACACAGTTGTTCAGGTTTGTAATACGAAATTATATAATAGGATTTTTAAGAGGTTTGTGGCTCACGCTCTAATGGAACATACTGTGCTTTGAAGCCTTTGTGACAAAAAAATGAACAGGGTGTAATCAGTGTGTAATGTAATGCAGTGGTAGGCAGCATTTTAGATTAAATAGATGAAGGGCCCCTGACAGACTATCCAAAAATAAACTTTATCCTTACAGAAATAGAACAATGAACAAACTAGGAGAGAGTGGAAAAGATAACAAATAAATGAAAATCTCCAGCAAATACAGCTATTTGTGAATACATTAATAAATAAATAAAAATGGTATTTAAGGACTGTTTATTAGTTTAAGTATATTTATTTGAAAAACATACACCACAAAAATGTGTAGGCAGCTCCAGCCACTGTGGAGTGCTTTAGGATACTGGTGATTAAGCTATTGTAATAAGTCACCTTGCATTCAGATATGGATAAGTTTCACTGTAACGGCTGTTCAGATGCTGTGCATAGTGTTCACTGCACTATAAGAAAGTAAATAAAGGCCCACTTTATGCAATGTTATGGCAGGTTTCCTCTGTTCCTCCCCCTCATCACTGGTCCAAGGTTGCAGCTAATGAGACAGGCTGGAATGAAAACATAGAGAAGCACTTTGGATTTTTAGTTTCAAAAGTGTGTTTCCTGGGGGAATGAATGATAACTTCTCTATTACTGAATTTTTATAGTGGTTTCTGAGTGTTTTATTTTATTTTTTTATATCTTATTTTTTGTTTTTATAGTTTTAAACATATTTTTTACATTTACCATATTTTACTTGTATGATATATCCCTTTTTAACTCCTTGTGGTCATTTTTTATTTATTAACCTAACTTATCCATCTCTTTCTTGAATATGTATTGCCTTATTTTTAAAAATTATTTTAAAATGAAAATAGGGTGCCACCCATGTTTTCCACTGGGCCATATCCTATTTCCAGACCAAGACTGGCTATAAACCACAAGTCCATAGGCCCTGCCAATCCTCATTAGTGAATATATACACTGGATGCGTATGATTGGTTGTTTTGTATTTTTCTACTCTATATGAATGCTATATGAATTATTGCCTGTAATATGTTTCATGATGACCCTGATGAAGGCCACAGGCCGAAACACGTTGGGTCAGTAATAAAATTGTTCTTTATCCTCTTGAGTGAAAACAGCAGCATTTTAATGTCAAACTGGGGTTTGCACTCTTCAGCAACAGGAGATATGGCAAACTAGCCAACTTGAAATGGATCATTTTCAAATGTGATTTAAATGGCAAATTTCTAATTTGAGGGGAATCCGAACAGGTAAGTTATACCAGTTTTGAACATGGCATGTTGAAGCCTTAAAGTTAGGGTTCAAAACACAGATACACATAACTGCTAGTTTGTGTGAAGTAACATACCAAGAAAGTACTCACCAAAACTGGACTTAAATGAGATTTTCTTTATGGGAAATGAATTCAAGTTGCTCTGCAGTAGTATATTGATACAGACCACTGTCAAGATCAAAAGAGGGAAAACTGGGCAGAGATCTGAAGCTACACCAACCATTGTTTGTTCATTGTGCTGTTCAAAAAAAAAACTCACTCCCCTCCACCACATTGCACAATTGACACTCACAGAATTAGACTGATGATATACAGTAACTGAATTACAATAACTATACTATAATATAGAATGATTACTTTTATATTGTGATTTCTTATGCATAGAGTTCAAAATATTCAATCCCCTATTTTGAAGCCATCCGTTCACCCATTCCTTCATCCTTTTTTGCTGCTCCGGGTCACAAGGGCAGCAGTCTAAGCAGAGATGCCCAGACCTCCATCTCATTGGCCACCTCCTCCAGTTCATCCAGGGTGGCCTTCCCAAGCCAGCCAGGAGATGTAATCCTTTCTCTAATTCCACAATATATAATAAAATGGCATGTCAGAAGAAAATTTACAGTTATTAGTCTGTTTTTTAGTAAATGTCATGTTTTGCAGACTTTAGCCAGTACTCTGGCCTAATTTGCTATCAGCTCTATAAAATCTAATTTAGAAGAGGAAATTCCAATAGCATGCATTCGACAACATGTTAATTTGACAAGTGCAATCAAAGTAGTCTGTTCTCCAGCTAACTTCCAGGAACTATTGAGAGGTGACATGATCCATTAAAAAAATGAACGCAAATGGTGCAGCTGTGTGTCATGTGGTGTGTCTGGTAAAAAACATGTCAGATGATATTGATGCCTGTGGTTGAAATTGTTTTGAAATGTAATTCTATTTGACCCAACTTGTTGGAGTTACATTTTGCTGATAATTGACATATCCAGGTAAATAGATTGTGTGGCCCATTTGACAAATAAACTAAATTAAATTTAAAATGAATGTGTGTCAAACCTGTGTTCACTAACCCTAGGGTATTGTTGATGTTTTCTATCTGTATATTTATCTGATATAGTACTTAAATGTCTTGCTTTTAACACAGAAAATTGTTCAAGTTACTGCTGACATATTGCAACAAACTCAAGATATTTTGCTACATTGTATTTTATGAATTTTAAAATGTATGTCCTGCAGTAGTACAAAATATGATAAAGATTTAAAATTATTTTTGATAGGCTTATATTAGTAGTCTTTTCAATTCCTTTATTAAGTTTTAGTATCATCTGTTTAAATAGGAACAAGTATGCTCATTCACTTGGATTCTAAGTGAGTAGTTTATTAATGTTGTTCACTGTCTTGATTTTAAATGCATATCAAACTGCAATATTGTACTAAACTCGTGTCTACTTTCTCATATCACTCATATTACAACACTAATATTTCAAAGAAAATAACATGCACAGTGAATGATTTTTTGCTAATTATCTCTACATGTAAATGTCCCATTTGAACCTTTGGATCTAATCTCTTTGTTTTTTCATGCAACCCATGCTCATCAGTAGCAATGACCGTGAGAGTGAGGAAAAATGTGAGCCTGTTTAGGAACACCACTGACAGTGCTGAAAGGTATCTTACTAGGGGGTCTTTCTAATTAAACTGGTGCCTAAACCGAGGCAGTGGGAGTTTGGGCATCTGCTATGCAAAATGGCTTGAATCCTCCAGCTGCCCATCTGCAAAACTTTTCATCTGGCCTCCATCGAAGGAGGAGGTTTGGGAGAATGCCTTTATTTTTCATTATCCCCCCTCTCTCTCTTCTGCCTTATCCATATTTCATGAAGAGCTCTGGAGGTATGAAATTGTCTGAAACTAATCCACTACTGGATATTTAGTCCCAGATTAAAATCACTCGCTTCACTGCCTCATAATTCTGTTCCTATTGATTGCCTGGGTCCAAATATAAGTCAAGGATGTACAGAACAATTTTCCCGGGACTTTCTGAAATTGTATCAGTGCGTCTTCTCTGCACTGAATCCATGCAAATGGTACCATCCACAGTGAGCATTTGTCAGGCCTTTGCAACTCAGCACTGCTCTTAGTTTGTTTAGGTTCATACTTAAAACTTGTTCTAAACCCCTATTACTAAAAAGTGGCATCCACACACCTACACTGTAATTTTAAAAGAATTCAAGAAAACCTGAATGCATTCCCTGATGATCAAACTTGACAACATGAAAGACTTGAGTTTTTAAAGTGAGAAAGGGATTATGTGAGGGTATTATGACATGTTACTGACGCTCAGAAACAGATCAAACTGTTGTTGCCTAAAGTAAAAGTGTAGGTCTTTTCCCATTAGATTGTAAAAGGGGCCTATCTGTCAAGAACATTAAAAAAAGATACAGAGTCTAAGATCTTACTCTAATTAAATCTAACATAAATAAGCATACAGGGTTTATTTTAATAATGCTACTATTTTTTTCAAATCACTCGTTTCCCCACATTTTGCTACAGATGTACAGGTTGCTACTTTTTTGGTGAAAATCATACCAGGCAGGAATAATAACATCACCACACACTGAATTCAGCAGGAACAGAGCCACAGTGACAAGACAATATGATTTTAAAAATTAGTGTGCTCAAAAATAATTACATGACAGCTGAACCCACTGGTAAGTCTTCCTTAAATAGAAAAGGCTAATGTAACCATTATTTTTGAGTGGTTAGCCAGCCACTGGTTATTTACCTGGAACTTAGAATCCCACAGGATCTTAACCCTGTTGTTCTTAGCCACTTTCTGAGGAGTCTCCAATTGGGACTTAGGAACTTCTAATCCATATGCAGCACAGATGGTCCTTTACACTATCCCAGCAATTTGGTTGTGCCTCTGAGTATATGGTCTCTAAACTTGCATCTTGTAACATGCTATTGTATGTTAAGCTATCTCAGAGGCACCTTTACACAGCTTGGATCCTGTCAGCCTCCATGGACCCGATGCTTAGGGAACCCTATTTTCCTTCTTTTGATCAGGAATCTGTGCTGTTCTTTAGGCTGGCCTTTTCTAGCTACTGGTAGAATTCCTTTATGTTAGTCGCTTCATCTATCTGCTGATGGTACAACCAATGGAGAGGCTTGGTCTTCTATGATATTTCCATCCCTTCCTGATCACTGTTTGTCTTCAGCTGTCTGAAGCACTCTAACAGTTGTTCACCGTGAGGTTGTGGGTTTCAGATGTATTTATGGATGGTTCTTATTTCATGTTGAATCATTCCTCTGGTGCTCACAAACTACCACACTCCCTCTTTTTGCTGCTCATAGAGTATCAGGGTGTGGGAGTTATATCCATAGCCTCTTTTTGTGATGAGTTCTTCATGAAATGTGGCAGTGCACAGTTAACCTTGTATACGTCTAGGTTTACTGTCCTTGTGCAGGGCATTGAGTCATGGGCTTTCTTGTAGTTAATCCAGGAGATGCTCAGGTCGCTCTGCCTACAGTAGTCTCACAGTCTTGGCATACTGCTCTATCCACTCATAGCTGCTGCTTCAAACCTGGTAGGTTTTTTCTCCAGTGTCCTTCTGAGCTTTGTTTACAGTATGTGCTGACTCAACTTGGGTACTATGGTGCATGAGAGGAGCTTCTGTGTTGTGAAGAGGCATGTTTTCAGTCAGTGGTTTGAAGGTGTTTTACACTTGTGCGGATCCTTCACGATCAGAACTGTCCTTCTCTGTGTTAGTCAGTCTACTGTAAGTGAGTACCAAGTATCAGCTCACTCATATAGACTGCTACGTGATCATAAAGTGTTGTTGGTTTATCAGCACCAAGCATAGGCCCGTTCTGTGGTTAACTATGTTTCTTCTGCCCTAAAGTCAACCCAAGCAAAGACTGTTTTGTTGTCCAAGTCACCTGAGTCAGTTGCCTTTTTCCCCTGTTCTTTAGTTCTTAAGCCTTTTCATTAATCAGTCAACATTAGGGGCCACAAGCAAGTGTACTTCTCGTGCCAGTCGCAGGCCCAGGTAAATGGGGAGGGTAGCATCAGGACGGCGTAAAATCATTGACAAATCAAATATGCGGATTCATAATATGACTTCCATACCAGATCGGTCGAAACTATGCTACTGCTGGCCAAAGACAAAGGAGGGTGTGAGGGAAGAGGATGCAAGGGATAGGGTGAGATGGAGGCAGATGATCCCCTGTGGTGACCCCTAACAAGAGCAGCCAAAAACAAAGAAGTCAACTGTATATTTTTCCCCGTGTTCCTGGGTCTAACTCAACTATTTCTTCCTCTGTTCCTTGGTCAGAGTCACCTGGCATCTTGCCAGTTCCTTTGTCCTATAGGTAAATCAATTCAGAGACTGCTCCTGAGTCAGTTGACATCTCTTTAACTATTAACTTGACTCTTTCTGCTGATCTCCTGCCTTATCCAGAGTCAACCATTGCTGCTTAGCCAAAGGAGCATCTCTATGCCCTGTCTCAGTCAACATATTCCTGTCAGCCCCTGGAGGGTCTTCACCCCAAGCCTCCTGCCTGGCCCACAGAGAGATTCTGTCTTCCCTTGGCCTCCTGTTTGGGTCATAAAGGGTCTTCAATTTTTCCACCAGCCTCCTACTCACCCATCACAGAGGTACACCTTCACTGCCTGTATCCTACTCTTGTAGAGGTGCCATCCTAACAACAAATCCCTTCTATCTGTAATTGAGCACATCTCCTTTTCAGTCCTGTCAGTCTGACTTGCCCTGAGTTCCATAGTTCTCCTGTACTTCAGCAACCTGAGGTTTATCTTCTTTTTCCCACTTTCAGATTTATCAAATTGTTTTTTTTATTTCTCTGGAATAATTTTTGTTGTGCTTTACCTGACCATCCTTGCAGTGTTTTTCCTAGTGAATTTCAATAAAATGTATTATAGTTGCCTGATTTTATGTTCTGAATTTGATTCCTTGTTTTGAACTATATGTAGCAAAAGTATGTCAAAATCATATATAAAAACATTAAAGCAGGTTTTCAAAAGATTGAATATGACTTATTATTATTGGCACAATTTTCATCATGTTCTTTAAAGCCCAATTTAATTTTAGAATGCATAAGGCGTAACTGATTGTTCCTCTTGCTATAATGTGAAACTGGTTAGGAAGCAATGCACAGACATTTGAAAAATATGGTAACAAGAAATGTATTTTATTGTTTTATCTCTTAATACTTTTCAATTCATAGTCTGCCCTATACTCAGCATATATACTGACATATTACATAGAAGTATTGCTCCAAAAAATTGTGTTTCCATGATTTTTGACATACTCTAAGCTGAGGTGGTTTGGCCCCCTCAGGTTTGTGTTGGTGCTCTTTTCTTCCAAGGTACTTTCTAACACACCGTTCAAGAGATTCAGCTGTCAGACAGCTAAAGATGGAGATGTGTTGATGCATGCTTGCCAGAAAATTACAGCCCAAATGTTCAGTGCCAAAAGCCACACAGGCATGACAAGTGAGAAACCGAATGAAACTCCAGGAGAAGGAGATGATGAGGGAGCAATAACAGTGACAAGTTTAAAATAAGACCAAATTCAACAGAAGAAGACTAACAAAAACAGAAAGAAACGTAATTTATTTAAAAAAAAAAAAAGAATAACAAAAAAAAAAAAATAAAATTTTAACAAAAAAAAAAACA
>VUQH01000443.1:0-11314 GCA_015106775.1 Etroplus canarensis | reverse complement strand
GAGCAATAACAGTGACAAGTTTAAAATAAGACCAAATTCAACAGAAGAAGACTAACAAAAACAGAAAGAAACGTAATTTATTTAAAAAAAAAAAAAGAATGACCAATAACAATTTATTAGATTTTCACCAAAATATTTACAATAAAATATAGGCTAAAAAAGAGAAACACTCAATTACTGTTCTCTCAACCACAACAACAATTGTTGTTGTTGTACAAGTCCATATTGAAATTCTGCAACAACCATTAGCTTATCTTTGCATACATGGAAAGAGTGAAGCAAATTTATGTGCACTTGATTAATTATGGAAATAAGTATTTGTTTGCTTTCCCTGACTCTTTGGTGTAATAATCTGGCTGTGGATTGATTTTCATCAGGCACTAGCTAGAGTATCATGTCTGGTGTAGTACAAGCCCTCTTGTCTCCAAAGATTTTTCAATGTATGAAGAGTTTGGCAAGTAAACAAAGGAACAGGTGGCTGGCTGCAAAGAGGGAAAGGAATAATACCACATCCAGAGTACATGAATGCATAGTTGTTGGCTGTTCTGTGCTCCCAAGCTCTTAAATCTCTAACTGTGAACATGGGTCTAATAACCATGTTTAGTCATCTGGTCAGCTACAAAAACATGTGAAACTTTTGACAGAAGTGCTGTTGCTGTGATTGTGAACTCTGTTTTGATTTCATGTTTTCCAGCATCTCCAATGGACAACGGGGAACCTGCAGGACTATATCCCTTTTATCAGAGCTTGAACACTTTGGCATTTTAGGAAACGTTCCTTTTTCATTCTTTGGGTTATGCCACCTTAATATAAAGCTGGGACTATAGCATAAAACAGTACAAAAATCTACAAGACCACAAGTTTGGCGTATTTATATTTTGTTATGAAGCAGATTGTCAGGCAGAACTTTAGCTACAATAATGACTTAAGGGATGGCAGTGTCAGCTTTTTTTGTTAGTTGTTGCACTACTTTGGCCCTGCATACAATACATGACCAAAAAACCATAAGACATTCATATGTGTTTCAACTATACATTGTGTTTAATACTAATTATTAAAATTACCACTCTGGCAAACCCTGATAGTGTTTATGGGAGGATAAACATCATACCTCCCATACATGTTAGCATCATGCTTTGCTCAGACACGGGCTCAGAGCTGGCCGTAGCCTTGTTATTCTTCCACCAAGATGAGAGCATAGCCATAGGAACCCATGATTATTTGGTGGGAATGTGTTTCATTTAAGGCGATGTTGTGGGGCTGGTCAAGCATGTTGCAAAGTACACTTAAATTTTACAAAAGAAGCTCTACACTGGCGTTAATGAACACTACAGTTACAAATTATTCTGATGATCAGACTATTGTTGTATTTACAGGCTAAACAAGGACATCAGATCACCATGTGACATTTAATAACAAGCAAATGGTCATTTATTCTGACTGCATGGACACAGAGCCTGAAAAATTGGTCTGATAACATAAGTGTTCTTTCACTTGTGCAGGCAAGAGCAGGAAGCTAAAATACGTAGCCTTTCATAATTTTAATTGTAGGTGCAGCTGTGATTCTGATGATGTGCTAGGCTTTGCTCTTTCTCCTAGATTTATTAAAAACTTACTTTTACATAGCAATTTTCCAGTGCGGCTGCATGCCTGTTTGCAATGAGTGAGGTGACCACACTGTGATCAGGGATGTGACTGAACCAGAGATGATATAACAGATGGACTTACTTACCGTGATGTCACCTACTGATTTTTAAAGTCGTGTTCTGAGGCCTTGAGATGAGCAGGGTGTTTTTTGCCAGCTCCACCCCGGTGTTTTGAAACAGGAGATGACAAGGGAGGGGTGGCTCTGACTATAACACCATATGTTCATTGGCTAATGACTTTTTGCAATCACAAGTCATTAGCCAATGAACGTACTCTTTGTAAGCCTCCTTGCTGAACCTTAGCATGACCAAAATGTACAAAACTGACTTAATGTTTTATTCAGTATTTCCTGAAATGAGTGACAGAGCTCATAAACCAATCAGATAAAGAGACTTTTTCATTCTTTGGGTTAAAAAAACTGTGGTTATAGCATACAACAGTCCAACAACCTGCAAAACTACACGTTTGTCCAGGGTTTCCATCACTGAGGAGACACATGCCCAGCCTTAGGGGTCACAAGCTAGTGTACCCCTCCTCACTTTTTCAGACCTGGAAGCTGCAGTGCATATAGAAAATCTACACACCCTTCCTAAAATACCAGGTTTTTCTGAGTAAAAAAAGAGAAACTATGATAAGTCATTTCAAAACTTTCAGTGTGATCTACATATAACCTGTGCAGTTCAATTGAAAAAGCAACAAAGCTATTTGCGGAAAAAATATAAAGAATTATAAAATATTCAGTAAGCTGGTTGCATAAGTGTGCACACCCTAGAACTAATATCTTGTTTTAAGTAACAAACCATTTTGATTTAATTACAGCCTGCAGTCTTTTTGGATAGGAGTCTATCAGCATGGCACATCATGACTTGGCAATATTTGTCCAGTCTTCCTTGCAAAAGTGCTCCAAATCTGTCAGAATACAAGGGCATCTCTTGTGCACAGCCCTCTTCAGGTCATCCCACAGATTTTCAATTGGATTTAGGTCTGGGGTGGCTGGGGACATTGCAAAACTTTATTTTTCTTCTAGCAAAGCCATTTTTGTTAATTTGGATGTGTGATTGAGATTATTGCCATGCTGAAAGGTGAAATTCAGCTTCTGCTTATTAGGTGGCGTCTAAAGATTTTGTGACGCTGGTAGTACTGGCAAACATGGCTTTTGCTGTAGGATGCAACTGAGTAAAATCTTACTGAGGCAGCTGAACTTTATTTGGGGTTAATCTGAGTCACTTTAATTATTGGCAGATGCGTACTCAAAAAGACTGAATTTGATTTAAAAAATGGGTTTCAACAAAATATTAGGTTTAGGGTTTTTATATTTTCCCCCTAATAGATTTTTTTCTTTTTCAGGTGTACAGGTTATAGGTCACATAAAAGGTGGAAAAGTTTTAAAAAGATTTATTGTGGTCTAATTTTTTACATGAGAAAAACCTGGTAATTAACAGGGATTTGTAAACCTTTTGTATCCACTATGTGCTCATCTTTTATGCTGTGTATGAATCTAAACAACCTAAAGTCAACTTTTTCCACTCTTAAATACTTTAAAAAAATTAAAATCATATAATTTGAAAAAATAACAAAAAAATAAATAAAATGTTTAATTTATTCATTTTTAATATAAGAAAAGACACTGCCTTTAGCTAAATGACCTTCAATTATATATGGATGAAGCTAAACTAGATATTTTCCTTTGATTCTATTATACACATAACAATCACATACCTGTATGAGAGGGAAGAAAGTAGCTAGTAGCAATAGGCTCTGTTTTCAAATGTTTGACATCTCTTGATGTTTTTCTTTAAACATCAAATGTATACCATAAATTAGATATAAAGGGTAGAAATTTTAAACCATGTTCTTAGATACATTTTGTAGTATTCTCCTATACTTACAGTGACCCTCATTACAAGGCAAGCCAACAAGGACCCGTTTACTGCAGATAATTAATCTGAATCTGAGTGTGCCGCTTGTGTAATGATGATACTTAAGCAACACAATAACTTTAAATCAAGCCAGAATCATTACTTGCTTCTCACACTGGGTCAAGTTTGTGGGTCACCCCTTTATATACCTCATGGCAAAACCACAGAGCCAAAATTCATCTTGTTTGTTGGCAAGTCAGTTCACTTTATTCTTATTCATTGCAACTATAAAGCAGACAAGACCTGATTAGCATAAGATGCATTATAGAGTGTATTTCTCAGTTGTGCTGCTTTAGTTATCCAGTAATGACCAGATCTGGCAGTAAAAACGTAAATACTCCAGAGACTCCAAGTTACTGCAGCATACACACCGAAAAAAGACCGATAAGAAAATCCCAGGAGTTTAAATAAAATGATATAACTTGGTGTGAAAAATGCCTTTACCATGTTGTTGGCGTATAACATGCTCTATGCTCAGGCACTGGAATTCAGATTTAAGTGGACCTATTTCAAATATGTCCTGTGTCAAAGAAAGGAGCAAGAATCTTTAGGCAAACTGTAAGAACTCTGACTAAAGAATCTGCAAGAGATGGAAATCAGAAATCACTGTTCAAAGGAAAGTGGACACCTCCACCCTCCATGTTTGTTTGTACAAATTCTGTTCAATGATACAGTTTATTTCTTTATGTCTAATTTTCATTTCTTTTTCGCACATAATTGATCAAAACTGCTAGTCAAGTTATAATAAAACATTGAACTAAAAATACACTCAGAAAACACAAACATTGTATGTCAGCTTCCTTGTAAAATTTCAGGAGCTGTCTATATGCTTATGTCAAATTCAGTTTATTGTAATAAAAATGTCTCTGTATAGAAAAAAATAATGCATTCAGTTTTCATAGGTTGTCTCCTTATTACTTATTTTGCCTGAGGACTGTGTAACTTTGAGTTTTTGAAAGAATACTTATTTTCTGCATGATTACAATGTTGTTATTTTTGCTATGTGTGCCAACATAAGTATGAGGGAATCCCCTGATGACAACAGATTAAAGCTGTAAATATAAAGCACTATTACCTACTGTATATATACTGTATGATATAGTACTACAGTTGAATGACTTCGTAGTTATAACCTGAAGCAACACAATATAAAATGTCAAAACATTTTCGAGAACTGCCATGGAGTAATTGAGTTGAAAGGACACATTTTCAGTTTTCAGGTTTGTGTTCAGCTGTTGTTTGTGCTGGCCCCTTTACATGAGTATTGGAGAGCAGTTCTGCCAGTAAACTGGAGGTATGTAAAGCTCAGCAGTTTGGCGATTATGACATGTTGAGCCCAATTCATTTTAGTGCTTCAAAAGAGAAGGGAAGGGAATAGATGAGGCAGATGACATCAGGGATGGACTGGAAATGAAAATTGGCCCAGCACTTTATTATATTTGTAGTGCAGCTGTAGTGTATTATAAAAGTAGAAACATTCAATAGTCAGAAATCAGTAGTCAGAATTGCACCTAATGTTTGACAGACCAGAGAAAAGATATGAATTTCTAAAGCAGTAATGGAAAAGAAACCTTTTATTTCTGAATTTTGAGGCTCATATCTTTGCTTTGGCTTATTAAAGCCTACTCCATAACACAGTCATGTCTGTATTCTCAAAATGAAGATCGTGAATGAATGTTTATTGTGAAAACAAGCGTGTCTCAAGGATTATGAACCTCAGTATGAATCCCTTAGTTATGGCTGAGGTTAGGAAGGCTAGGAAGAGTAAGAATACAGCCTCAGAGATTAGTCAAAAACATATTTCAGTTTCCTGAGATTGACCGCAAACATGTCACCTTGCAAAAATAAATAAATAATATTCAAGTTTTAATTTTAAGACCCAACGAAAGTCACATGAAAAAATATCATAATTCATCATTGTGTACTGGTCGTCAATAGGTATTTTACACTGCAGTCATTTTGACTTGTCACAGTAAAGAAAGCACATGTGGAATTAATAATTGCTCAGTTCAATTAAGTGTCCCTGAAAACATAGCAGTGAAGCAATGTGCACAAAGCAGGACAATTCCCAAATTCAATACAGACACTATTTAATACACGTTATTTTAAGAAGCATTCTGGACTGCATTCTTTACCAAATATTGTGTACAAAGTTGTAAACCAAGTAAATCCCTGCAATGAGTAAATATGTCATTTATCATTATATATCACTTTTTTATTTACTATTTTTCCACAGAAAGCGCTTCAACAAAACTTTACTCTTCATTGTCCTTTTAAACGTATCTTCTTTTTATTTCTTCAGTTTTGAAAAGGGTGTGAATCCCTGCTTTTAGATGCTTGCTGAGACTTCAATTTAAAAAACAAACTGTGATTTGAGTTTATTTCCAAACTAATTAAAAGGATGTTGAGTCAAACTTTTGACTACACAGCAGCTGTTGGTCCCAGAATGTCCTTTTGGCATATCTTGACTTGTTCAAACTGCAAAGTCTTAAATTACATTATATAGTCTCAGTATAACCCTGTCATATAAGACTGCCACCAATCTTAAAACATCATAAAAAATAATTGTGAGCTTTAGTTTTTAGGCTATCAGGCTTGTGTGGAATATACAAAGATGTGTTCAGGATGTTGTAAAACAGAAAATGTGCACTTACCCTCAGGTGCTTCAGCAAATCTGTGAAATTGCCTGCATTTTATCTCATTTGTGTTATAATTAACAGGTTTGAGTCAGATTTATTGCCACGTGTTATTTTAAAAACGTGAACACTGACAGAAGACACATACCTGTGTCTGCACAGTATCATTGGAGGCTTTCTCTAATTTTGTGTCTGGGTACAGAAAGGTGCTTTTCATCCAACTTACAGTTTGCGCTAATAGCTGCCCTTAGGTTGTCTGCCGTTTTTGCTCTGAAAAACTATTCCAGGTTATTAATGCCAGAAGTAAAGCAGTTTGGGGCATGTCTGACAAAAGTAACTTGCAAAAGCATCTAGCCAATAATGGTATTATCCAGAATCAAGGTTCAACATCCAGGGTTTGTTTAGTTCTCATTCAACATGTTTACACATGAAGGAATGAAATGTGAACCCAGGTCCAGCATAAAACGCTATATAAAAAATAGATCTGTGCTAAACTATACTAAATTCTAAAATATACTTAATAAATAATAATAAAAGATTTTAGATTAAAACAAGTCAGCATTTTAAAAATAGAGCAGTATATAAAACAGAGCAAAAAATAAAAATAAAAACAAGCAGTGCAGTGGCAATAGCAGCACAGTGAAAGATAAAGTGAAATGGGAATCAGTGAGGCCAGGAGTTTGCAAGTCTTGCAGCCTCTGGGTAAAAACTGCATTTGAGCCCTGTTGTTCTGGCGCTTATGCTCTGCAGTGTCCTGCCCAAGGGGAGGGTGTGAAACAGTTCACGTGCTGGGTGGGTGGGGTGTGCCGTGATACAGGCCACTCTGCTCCTATACCTGCTGATGTAAATATCCTCTATGGAAGGGAGGCTGCTTTGAGTGAGCTTGTTAGCAGTTGCCACCACCCTCTGTTGCGCCTTTCTATCAGCAGCAGAGCAGTTCCTGTAACACACACCAGTAGAAAGCTGCCAGGACCAGAGAACTGAGGCTGACCTCCTCAGCTTCCTGAGGAAATGAAAGTGTGGGTGGATCTTCTTTATAATGTTGGTGGTGTTGCTAGGCCACGTCAAATCCCTGGAGATATGGACTCTGAGGTACTTGAAGCCTCGGATCATTTCCATGATCACTACCAAGTCCACAGCTATCTCTTTCATCTTCCCAGCATTAATACAGAGATTAATGCACCAGTCCACCAGGTCTTCCAGCTCCCGCCGGTATGATGATATCCACGACCGTGTCTTCCATAGACTTCACAACATGATTGCTGGATGTCTAGCAAAGCAGTCATGTTTGAGTAGCGTGGGGGCTCAGGAATCACTCCTGGGGGGATCCAGTGTTGAGAGTGATGGGGAAGGATGACACACCATGGATTCTGACAATCTGTGGCCGGTACATCATAAAGTCCAGTACCAAGTTACAGAGGGATGGTGGTAGTCCTAGAAGCAGCAGTTTATTGATTAAAGCATGCAAAATGGTGTTAAAAGCAGAACTTAAGTCTAGGAAGAGCAGCCTAATGTAAGTATCCCTGCTCTCCAGGTTGGTGAGAGCAGGATGGATGACTGATAACACTGCATCTGACGCAGACCGGTCCATGCTGATGTGATTACAGTTGTTATTGTGGCCCATGACCGGCCGCTCGAAGCATTTCATGATTATCAGGGTGAGGGCCACTGGACAATATCATTCATGCATTTCATTGCTGTGCTTTTGGGCACGGGAATGATGGTAGATGTCTTCAGCTACACTAGCACCATAGCCTGGGCAAGTGAGGCATTGAAGATGTCTATCATCACAAGCGCAGTCCCTCAGAACCTGTCCTGGAATGTTGTCTGGACCTGTTGCCTCATGGCTGTTGATGGGCAATAGCATTCCCCTCATGTCCTCAGCAGACACACAAAGAGGCAGCTCACTTGACGGAGCAGTAAGCCTCAAGATGTGGGAGGAGTTGGAGGCCTCAAAGTGGGCCTCTGGCAGAGATGGGTCCAAGGGGCATTTAATATCTCTCTGGCTATAGTCCAGCTTGATGCCCACAACTGATTATTGCTCACAATTTGCTAAAGCGCTTTCCCATGCTCATGCGAGACTTAAAAGCGTCATATCATGTCAATACGAATACCTATCTAGCTTGTCTTCATCAGAAGAGGCTTACCACTCTTTATACTCTAAGCTAACGTCCTGTGTTATGTATTAAAAGTGTAAAATGAATTGTAGTTGTGTGATGAACATATAAAAGGATATTGTCCTTAAATATATTGCAGGTCTTGAGCAGTTGCAAAGCTTAGTTAGGTGACACATGCTCTCAGTCACACTCAAACTGTTTCAGTCAGTTTCATAATGTTTAAATTAAGCTGATGTGTGATGTATAACAGATGCTAAAACAGAGCTATCCTATTATGCACACTGTGCGGCTTTGCTGTTAGCTGTTATAAGAAAATAATGCAGGATGTGACTTCTCATGTCCTGAAGGGGGGAAATTAGTTTTTCTTGTGAAATATCACACAGTTAGCTGAAAAGATCAAGCACCTGACCAGCTTTGTCATCAGATTTGACATCTCAGCATTATGATGTTATTTATCGTAAAGTTGCTGCACGTAAAACAAATCCTTCAACATGAGATGTTGCATTGAATTTCAAACGACGGTTTAGCACTGGGAACTTTCAGTGAGGTGAACATAACAACTAGCTGATGGATGCCTGCTTTTTCAGATGGCATGAAAAAGCTAACCTGAGTTTGTCCTAATGGCACCATGGTCTGATGAATACACATCCAGTAATAGAATGTGTGTACGTGGGCATGTGCTGGTGCCTGTTTGAGCTCACATGGCTCATAAGAAATCCTCCATAGGGATAGGTTCCAGCAGATTGGGCTGCCGTTAGGGAAAGCACCACCACATCCAACAATTTAGTTCTGAGCCTCGATTTCCTCTCAGGGCTCGCAATGGTGTTTGTTTTTCCTAAACACTGTTTACTTTCTGGGGTATGTGCGCACATTTGTGTTTATATTAGTTTTTCATAGATCTGACACTAAAATTGGATGCCTAGCAGTAATAAAAATTAAATCCCTGTTAACTGCCATGACATGAAAAATAGATTATCCCCACAGAGGCTAACTGACAAAGTTTGTGTTAAGTCTTTTTATTTCAGGTAATATTTGCAGTGACTCGTGTCTCTTAGTGTCTTCTATAAGCATTATAAATGCCAAGGCCAATCCTCCTACATAATTTACTATACTGTAGTGCAACTGTTACATTCTAACATTATAGCAAAGTGCAATGATAATGCAATGATTTGCAAACCATATCGAACTGAGAATAGTACCAAGACAGTGTATCAAATGAAATTAACACAGATTTTTTTTAAAATATACGCCATTTTTAATTTTGATGCTAGCAATATCTTTCACACATGTTGGGGTGGGGGCATGTGCACTATGTTGAATTACCTCTTCTTTTAACAAGAGTATATAAGTGCTTAAGAACTGAGGAGACTAACTGCAGCAATTTTTGAAGCTTTAGTCTTCCAGTTCTTGCTTGGCACAGGACTCCAGCTGTTCAGAGCCTTGTTTGTTGTATCTTTTTTCTTCTTAGATTACCAAATGTGCTCTGAGGGTGACAGGTCTGGCCTACAAGCAGGCCAGTTAAGCACATAGATGCTTTTACTACAGAGTGATGCAGTTGGAAGATGTGCAAAATGTGGTTTGGTATTCTTATTCTTGTTTTTTCGACTTCTCCCATTCAGGGTTGTATGCCTCCATCTCTCCCTATCCCTCTGCATCATCTACTGTCACATCAGCCCTCTTTATGTCCTCCTTCACCGTGAACCTTATCTGTGGTTTTCCTCTTTTCTTGGTGCCTGGCAGCTCTATCTTCAACATCCTTTGTGCAATATATCCATTGTCCCTCCTCTGCACATGTCCAAACTATCTCAACCTTACCTCTCCAACTTTATCTCCAAACTGCTCAACCTGAACTGTCCCTATGATGTCCTCATTTCTGACCTTGTCCATTATGGTCACTCCCAGTGAAAATCTCAGCATCTTCAATTCTGCCACCTCCAGCTCTCCCTCCTGTCTTTTTGCCACCATCTCCAAACCATACACCCTAGCAGGGTTTACTAACTATGTTGTAAATCTTCCTTTTCACTTTTGCTGCTATCCACTTGTCTCCACCCACTCCACCCTGCTTGCATTCTTTTCTTCACCTCAGCTGTGTGATGTGTGTTGCTTTATATGGTTGACCCAGGTATTTATTCTGTATTCTGTCTTGCTTCTGATTCCTTTCATTCCTCCTCTCTCCAGTGCATTGGCATTGTCTTGCTGAAATAAAAAAATCTTTTACTGGAAAAAGTCACTACATATGTTTCTCTAAAACCTGTATATATTATTGACATTTGATGGTGCCTTCACAAATGTGCATGTTAGCCATGCCATATGCCCTAATGTGCCACCATACCATCATGGATATAGGCCAATAAACCATAATAAAAAGCCTCTCTTCTTTATCACAGGGGATGTGTCATTGATTCTAATTTCCATAAAGAATATTAGATTGATTGTTCAGACCCCTGGACCATTTTCAACTTTGCCTTAGTCCACATTGAATGAGCCATTTCCCAGAGAAAGCAGCTTTGCTTTTAGATATTTTTTCAGTTTGTCACTGCAAACAGAGAATTTCTGATTGCAGTGACAAACTGTCTTCACTGATGATGATTTTTGGAAGAGCTCTTCAATCGTATCTGTTTTTTAAAGTAATGTCACCTGAGGGCCTGAAGATCAAACCCACTCAATATCTGTTTCAAGCTTCATCTCTTGCTCACAAAGATCTTTCTCTAAATCTTTCAGTGATATTATGGCCTGTAGATAATGAAATCCAATATATATATATATATATATATATATATATATATATGTGTGTGTGTGTGTGTGTGTGTGTGTGTGTGTGTGTGTGTGTGTGTGTATGTATGTATGTATATATGTATGTATGTATGTATATCTTCTTCTTTCAGCTGTTCCCGTTAGGGGTCGCCACAGCGGATCATCTGCCTCCATCTCATCCTATCCCTTGCATCCTCTTCCCTCACACCCACCCTCTGCATATCCTCCTTCATTACATCCA
>VUQH01000442.1:25994-39001 GCA_015106775.1 Etroplus canarensis | reverse complement strand
TTTAACACTGTTTTATCTTTACCCTACAGTGTGAAGTGCCTCGAGGCGACTTTTGTTGTGAATTGGCGCTATATAAATAAAATTGAACTGAACTGAATTGAATACATGCTTTGGACTTTGTTATTTTCAGTAAGTTGGCAAATAAAGCCTATTTTGAATTTACTCAGCCTGCGTTTTGGAGTCTGCACTTTAGGTCCTACCTCCTCACATGATGCCACACCGTGACATTTGTATGCCAATACAGATATTCAGTTAAAATGCAAATGATTTATCATGAATGGGTGCATTAAAATTTTATTATTGAATACATTGCTCATCAATTTCATGAAATATGACGTGTCAAAACAAGTGCATTTTGATCTAAGTTTCGAAGATTTTTGTGTATTGTGTGTCTATACATATGTTCAAAAGGTTGAGGTTGGTTTTCACTGAAATACATTGTATTTTTCTTCTAAAATACACAATGTATTTCAGTAAAGATTTTCTACTTGAAGATTTAATTCATTAAGATCCAATGTGTGATTTAAATGTTTCCCCTTTTTTCAACAGTACTATGCTACATTTTTAAAGTAGTGCACACCACATTACTATTGTTAAACTTGCCCTCAAACCTCAGTTCAGATTTACAATGTTCAGGGTTTTTACTTTAACTCTAACCTTGACGGAGGGTGTGTATCATTTGCAAGGTTTTCACTTGGCCATCATAAGCAAATTTATGTAAAGCGACACAGTGGCTGTAGCACGCTCACGATAAACACATGTAAAATGTCAAACAAGAATATTACACATACAAATACTGTAGATGTATTACACTGTAAAATGATAACAGCGTCTTTTAGTTTTATGTTGTTTTGTTGATCATGGTGTCAGTTCTGTAATGACAACTTCAGAGCAGTTAATTTGAACCACTAGTTCCTACTGATTGAATGTACCACATTAAGGCCCAAATAATTTTTACACAATGAGTTTGCAGTCAACTGATTTTCTTTCACTACTTTCAACAGTCAGGCCGATTATACAATCATATTACAAGACTACGCCACAGATCTATAGCCATAGGCAAAACGGACAAGTTATTGTATCTTTATTCATTTTCTTTTTTGTCTGCATACTAGAAGGTTTCATGCCCAGGTGAGCTCTCAGAAATGATAAACAGACTCCTTAATGGCTTTTGTGATTTTTATGGGCACATGAAAGGTGCACATCAATGGTAAGGTCTGCATACAGATTAGTGACACACAATATGATGTTTTTGTCTAGTGCTTTGCCATACGTCAATTTAGTAAATCATTTTCTAAAACAGACAGGTGTTTTGCCTCTAAACCACTTCAACAACTGTGAAATGAATGAAGGATCAGAACGCAGCGATTAGTATTGTATTCAAGGCAAACAGCTGCTTGACAAAATAATAGTGTTTACTGAGGTTACGCATGTGCAAGTCTATGAAAAATGCACACAGGCAGAAACACATACACAAAGAGGAGAGTGCTGTATATTATATACTTTATTATAATATTCAGTGGACTTATATACAGATTGTTTTTTTTTCAGTACTAAATGTTTGTGTTGCATGATTTACAGACTGTTTACATGTTCATGCATGTGTAGGAAGGGACACCTACTATATGTCACTAATAGCCCCACAGATTTTTCCCACCCTCAAATGAATAATGAAACATCATGTGTCCCGAAATTAAATTAGGACATCCTTAACCATTCAAATATAATACTGAGCTTGTCACAAAATAGATTTACACCTTAATCTAATTACCACATACTAGTGTTATGTTGTTATGATCACCAGTTTTATCACATATGTTGTTATGGCTGAAGCATGTTCTGGGGGTAACAGCACCTTGAAATCTCATGATCTGTCTGCAGTTTGGTCAGCATGTTATCTAACAGCTACCAGAGTATTTAGTACAATTAAAGCAATTTGATGGAAAAATGACTCCCATCTCCCATTCTTCAGAAAATCATTTTGCCTAAATCATTAGAAGTCTCTTGAAATAATTTACAGTAATAACCTAGCTTTTTCTTAACATGAAAATATATGAAATGTTACCACAGATACATTTAGTTATAAAATGCAGCTGAAACCAGTTTTATCCAACCTATTGCTGCCTGCTAACAAATGGAGTACATGTTGTTATGTTTGGTAATAGTAACAGGTAAGACTCAGCCTGCCCAGTCTTTATCCTTTGGCAATAACTGACAAGGATCACAGTTTTTGTACTGGTATTATTCAAGCAGGAAATTACACTGCTTGACTTGGGTGCATTTTGTGTGACCAGGTGTGACAACACTGCTTCTGTACACTTTATGGATGAAAGTATTTGGTCACCTGAACATTACAACTACAGAAGCTTTTATGACATCCCATTCTAAATCTATAGTTATTAATATGGAGTTGGTCCCCGAATTTGCAGCAACAACAGCTTCCACTTTTCTGGCAGGGCTTTCTACAAGATTCTGGAATGTGATTATGGGAATTTTTGCTCACTCATTCTTAAGAGCATTTGTGAATTTGGGTATTCACATACCCAGCATTTGGGTAGGGCATTTGTGAGGTAATGTTGGATGAGAGGGCCTGGCTTGCAATCTCCATTCTAGCTTATTCCAGAAATGTTTTGTGGAGTTGAGGTCAGAAGCCAGTCAAGCCCTTAGACACCAAACTCATACAGTCATACCTTTATGGACCTTGCTTTGTGTGCTGGGACACAGTCATGGTGGGACAAAACAGCACCCTCCACAAACTGTTCCCACAAAGTTGAAAACATAGAATTGTCCAAAATGTCTTGACAAACTGAATCATTAAGATTTCCCTTCACTGGAACTATGGCCAAAGCCAGCCTCAGAAAAACAGCCCCATAGTATTATATTCTCCTGGTATTCCCAAAACCCAGAGACAGTCATCAAACATCCAGATAAAAGTAAATAAAGTATAATTTGTCACATCACAGGACATGTCCACTGCTCCAGAGTCCAGTGGCAGCATCCTTTACACCAGTCTATCTGATGCTTGGCATTGTGCTTGTTGATGTAAGGCCTACAGGCAGCTGAAACATTTATTATTATTATTATTATTATTATTATTATTATTATTATTATCTTCTCTCACAGTCTTTGTTGGTATTCTTTTTGTGCATCAGCTGGGTGCAAACCATGTACCTAGGACACCAGTCACTTTGATCTTTTGGGTCTCAGTTACTGTATCTCTCTCTGATACTGATACCATCCCATTCTTTATAAAGGCTAAAGTCGTTGCCAGTCTTACAGTTGTCGGTTTAGCCGTGATTTAAAATTTTAATGTTAAGAATTTTTTTTAAAAGAGTGAGAGAGCGAGATATCTTCGAATCTGCTTAGATTTCTGTCTTTGCCTCAATAATCCTTTGGAGAAAAGGTGAAGAGAACTTAATTTGAGCTGTTCACATGTTAATAAAGAGAGAGAGAGAAGTCAGCAGCAATGTGTCATTTAGAAATAATGTCCTGATTACCCTGGATAATCCGCAGACCATATTGTGAGCAGTTTTCATTGGAGCTGCCAAAGAATGCTTCTGGAAAGTTTTGACAGCTTATGATTTAGTGAGGATTTTAGGATAGCACAAGAAAAATCCCAACCTTCTACAATGCACACAATCTGTCTTTGCCCACAGAGCAACAACCCAGCAACAGCTTGGCTTTCCACAGCACTGTGAGTAGAGGATTATGTTGCAAGCAAAGATAGTGGAGCAGAATATGTTGAGCTTTTATTGTAAATTATTGACCTCATTTGCCCTGTGGCAGCCAGGACAGACATCAGCATCCCTGAACTTGTCAAGTGGTTAAGAACATGGATGGATGGATAGATGGATGGACCTCATGTGTAATCTCATCAGGCCAACAATTAGGTATGAAATCCAGACATCACATTAGTAACTAATTGTGAATCCATTCTATATACACTCTATGGATAAAAGTAAAAGACCTCTTAATCTTTGAATTCTGGTATTTCATTCAGTTCCATTGCCACAGGTGTATAAAATCAAGCATGTAGCTGTGCAGTCTGCCATTACAAATAATTGTGAAAGAATTGTTTGCTCTAAAGAGCTCAATGGATTTATGCTTGATACTGTAATTGGATGCCACAACTGAATCAAGTCAGCAGAGAAATTTTTCCCTCCTATATATTCCTGTAAGTAGTATTACTACAAAGTGAAAGTGTTTAGGAACCACAGTGACTCAGCTACAATGTGGTAGACTATGTAAGTTACAGAGTGGGGCCACCGAGTGCTGAGGTGCATAGTGTGTAAAAGTCACCAACACTTTGCTGACTCAGTAACGGCAGAGTTCCAAACCTCATCTGGCATCAACATCAGCACAAAAACTGTGCACTGTGCTTCATGGAATGGGTTTCCATGGTCAAGCAGCTGCAAGTAAGCGTCATGTCACCACAGTGCCAGGCACTGGATGGCCTGGACTCTGGGAAAGCTGAAACATGTTCTGTGGAGAGATAAATCATGTTTCTCTATCTGGCAGTCTGATGACTGCATCTAGGTTAGGCCAATGTCTGACTGTACTGTGGCAACTATAAAGTTTGGGTGACAAGGGATAATACTAAGCGGCTCCAGTTCCAATAGTTCTAGTGAAAAGGAATCTTGATGATTCAGCTTACCAAGACATTTTGGACAATTCTATGCTCACAACTTTGTGGGAACATTCTGTGGTATACCCTGTTTTTGTCCCACCATGACTATGTCCCAGTGCACAAAGCAACGTCCATAAAGGTATGGCTGTACGAGTTTGGTGTGGAACAACTTGACAGGCCTGTGCGACCTCTGACCTCAACCTCATCAAATACTTTTGGGATAAACTAGAATGGAGATTGCAAGCCAGGCCCTCTCATCCAACATCAGCGTCTGACCTCACAAGTGCTCGTGTAAATGAGTGAGCAAAAATTCCCACATACACATGCCTAAATCTTGTAGAAAGCCTTGCCAGAAAAGTGGAAGTAATTATAGCTGCAAATGGGGGGACCACCTCCATATTAATGTCTGTGGATTTAGAATGGGATGTCATAAAAACTCCTGTAGTTTTAATGCATACATGGCCAAATACTTTTGCCTACAAATATTAGGTTTTAGTTAGGGTATATGCATTTAACTGCTTGACTGGAAATCATATTTTTTCCTTATTCTAATGGTTTCAGCATTCAGTAGATTGTATTTGTGCAGCTTTCTACCAACACAGATAATTTATTTAGTGACAGCAAAACAGTTTAGGCATTGCACAAACTTTAATTGTAGCCGATGACTGAAATTAAAATTTTCCTTTTGTCTGTTTGCGTTTGATTAAAACTTAAAATCTCCACTCTTCATTGTTCTGTGTCAGACTGGAACTGTCAGAGTGATAGAAATGCTATACTTTCTTTATTCTTTATTCTGACATTCGTAGTTACCACAGCAACAACCATATGTCCTGGGGTCCACGCATTAGATATGACAAACACAGATAGAGATCATATAAGCTTTGACTCACATTACTGAGTGATGCAAACCCTTTTAACAGTGCATGTTAACCTGCTGTTAAATTGAGTTTAGCCTGCAGGGCCATTAAAGCTCATTGTCATTTTCATTGTTTCACCATTCCCTCTACTTTAAAGAGAGAGTCTACCCAAACCACACGCACACATGCTTTAGCTGCTACATATTCTGGGTCTGATTAGAAAGGAATCAGCTCATTAAAGCAGGGAATTAATGATGCAGTCAAAAACAGTTTTCAGAAACTGTATGTTTTCAGTATATGGATTTGTATGATTTCAGTGCTAACCGCTAGCATTTAATGTACAGAGTTTTAGTAAAATGCCTTTGTAAGCTGTGAGAAAAGTGGCAGCTCTTATAGTGATTCAGAATAAAAAGAACTACAAAAGCTCTAAACAATTGCTCATGTTAAAACCAAAGAAATACAGCCATCTGCTTTATTTGAATCTTAACTTCTTTCAAGCCATTTTTCTTGGTTTCTTATAGCACAATGATGACATCTGTATCTCAGTGTGTTTGACTCTGTGGTGAAGTGGAGGGTGCATGGATATCATCTGTCTAAACAGTTACATGTGTATTTGGAACACCTGTTTCTGTAGAGTGGGTGTCTTGACCTTTTTTAAAACAAAACTTCAGGGTACCAAGTAGTTTTGATTCAGCCTACACTTTTCCAGTTTTTTTCCTTCCAACTAAGTATGGCCTATAATAACATGAATGAGACATATATATATATATATATATATATATATATATATATATATGAAAAAAAAGACCTTTGTTCAGACCATGATCAACATGAGCAGACCTTTACTGGGTTTTGGACAAAGTGGGGATTAACAGAGTCTGCACTGACAGGCCTGTAAAACCTGCACTTGAAACTCAGCACTTGAAACTTGGCTACAGTATAGTGTTGCAACATGGCATTTGGGTCTTCTAACTAAAATAGTATGTGGATTGAATATGTTGCTGTCGCACCAGGACTGCCTTTAAAGCTGCCTTTATCATCAGCTGCAGCCTGTTCCGCTCACAATAGAGTAATGTCTTTTTTTATGAAGTGATGAATAGCCAGGTAAGACTTAGATCAAGATGAATGCACGTTAACACTTTTTGTATTCTAAACATGTTTACTTTTTAAGTTTGACTTGGACAGCTCTTAGTGCTTAATATAAAGACACCTTAAAGTCAAGTAAAGCCACATGATTAGCGTCTTTATTAGGGATTTTTTGATAAGGTCACAATACATCAAACGCGATGTGATACCTGCACCTGGCTCTCTTAATAACAGTTTGTTTGAATTTCCTTTGGGCATTCAAAGCTGTTCTACAATGTATTCCTCTTGTTTGCTGAAGTCTGTCAGTGAACATTTCAGCAATAATGACAGAGTGGGAGGGCCACTCTGTGCAACTAATAAGGACAGCGGATCGAGCTGGCGATCCCACTGTGACTTTTATTTCCAAGTCCTGGAATCCGGAATCGGACTGATCGTATCCACGCATGGACTATGCTTTTGTCGCTGTTTTTTTTGTTTGTTTTCGCCTCAGAGGAGAGTTGATCAGCTACTGTAAGTGTTTATAGATCTAATTAATTTCACAGTAAACGAAAAAATGGCATAACGCAGAAATCAGCGTATTAACTTCTCGAAAATCCCTTTATAACGGACTCGTTATGGATGTTTTGAGGCTTGCCATTGAAATCTTTTTTTTTCTTTTTAAGCTCATGCCTTAATCCGTGTAACTTGTCTGTTGGGACACATGTCTTATTAATGCCTTATTACTGATTTTATTTACTGCTCTGCAGCTGTAAACAGCCATCATATTGCATTATTTGTTAACAGCAAAATGCGAAATATGCTGGGCACTGAACTACAATAAAGTGATACATTTTGTAATTATTAAAAAAAAAATACAGCCAATCAGCGGTCGCGCAGAGTAACACGCGTCTTTGAATATTGCAGAGTTACACTGAGTTATTGGCACTGATCAAAAGTGGCTGATGAAGTAAGATTAGTGGGCTAGATTTCGACTTGTGCCTGCTCCTTTCTGAAGCTGTGACACACACAGGCTTACAGCCTACATGGAACTTGCCCAAACTGCCAGTGTGCCCGTTTAGGTGATGCGGACGAACAGCAGATGGTCCAGAACGCTGCACGGGATGAAACGTCTGGGTTTTGAAGTTTCCATTTAACTCACACGCAAACCTCAGTAATATGAATGCGTCATGTAAAGGTGTGTGGAGTAATTGTGACAGTAGCTGCAGAGCTGCCTCTGTTGCATGCATTTACAGAAATGACCAGGACTCTTTCATGCAGACACGGAATGTGATACCTCTGTAGTGCATGGCTGTAGCTGTAAAGAGGCATGGTCACTACATTACTAAACGCAATGATACTGCGGGCCTGCATGGAAAACTTTATGATCCAGTGGGAGAACACTTGGAGCATGGATGGGATTAAACCACTGGAAGTAGTACTGTAGTCAAAGAGGAACGTACTGTATATACACTTACCATGTTGCAGGTCACATCCTCCTTTTTCACTTGTTCCCTATGCATTGAAATTACCTTTATTTGCTGCTGCTGTATTAAGGTCTTTGGAGGTCAAAATAAGGGGATTTTTGTCCCTGGTGGAATTAGATACATGTGCACCAGGAATGAAGAATTATGATCTTTGCCATGGAACTATGTTGTACAAGTCACCATAACTGCTTATTCATTATAAAGTGACTTGACACCTTATATGGGATTGATAGAAATTTAGTCTGTAAAATTAATGTAAAAGAATAAATGTTTTTTTTTTTTTTTTACCATACTCAACATCACAAGTACACATGGAGCTCTTTGTTGGGCTCTATTAAGCTTCTTTTTCTCAGTCTGAAGTCCTCGAACACCTTTCTATTCAGCCACCTGAAATTCTTTTAGTCTGATTTCAGCTCTCAACATTATTTTGGCAGTCCACCAGTTTTTCAGGCAAAGCAGTGTAATCAGTTCTTAAAATGTTAGTTTGAAAAGCCCACTAAAGTTGAGGGTACTTTACTGACTGTACTTTGGAACAAACTCTTACCATCTAGTATGACTGCCCTAAAAATGTTTGGCGCTTTGCAATGGCATGAGAGTAATCCAGAAGATTTTGTTTGGCAGCGGAATGAAATTGTTCAGGAGACTTAGTTGTAACTGGAGGTTTTCACGTTTGATCCTTGCATGTGATGTCCTTGAACAACAAAGTGTTGATTGAGTACTACATAAAGAAAAGATCAAAGCTTTGGTGGCCTTATGACAAACTCAAAAAGCCTGTCCCACATTAAAATTCTCCTACAATCACTATGTCACACATATTGTAAACATAATTTGGAATATACATCATTTGGAATATAAATCATTTTGAGGCGAGATTATGAGCAAGCCAAATGGATTACAAACCCTTTATGGAGAGCAAGAATCACCTTGGCTCAGTGGTTAACAACCAAAACTAAAAGAGAAACAAGTGTAAGCTAAGTGTAAATATTTTTGCTGTACTTCATCACTGTATGGAAGATGTCCATTCTCCATGTTGACTGAAATACATCCACAGTAAAGCTTTAGGGACATTTGCATGCACAAGGGAGTTAGGTAAAACAGGAAAATCAGACACACTTTAACTGCTGAATTCAGTCCCACAGTAATTACAACTTATGTGCAATATTATACAGTCATGATTCTAAAACAAAACAAAACAAAACTGTTGTGACATTGATGCAAGATTTAAAATGGGATTTCTTCCTCATTTAAATGTGGGAAACTTTCTGAAATTTTACTTGTCTTGGGCTTGCTGCGCTTTCAAATGCACCCAGCTGATTAAGTCCTAAGCTGCAAAATGAACCCAAAACTTGCTGCCACCCAGAATACTATCATGCTTTTATTAAAGTCAGTAGAGTCCCACTGTTTTCCTGTGTCTGCTGTTAGTTACAATTCAATATTTGGCCAAGATTAAAGTAGGACATGTTTATGATTTTAATTTTACTAAACTGAAGTTGAAATTAAAGCTATCTTGTTTACATTCAGGTTTTCAAGTGGACTGCTTTCTAGAGTCAGAGCCATGATTTGCTTTCTAAGGTGGACTGCTTTCATTTGGATTGTGAATTCCATTCCTTGCACTTTAGGGATGGCAGTGAGTGAACACACAGGTATGTGAGTTTGTTGTTGACAACTTTTTGTCTGCAGCAACATATTCTTTTTGACAAAACAAGATGACTGATTCTGATATATTATAAATAAACTATCAGCTACAGTCTTTCTTTTAAACTACCGGTGTCACAATGAAGTAAAAATGTCAATGGTAAGTTAAAGAACACATAGACAGAAACATGTTGATTCTATTATAATAATAAGCATTTGTTCATCTTCAAATAGTCATCTTTTGCTGTTTGCTTTTGCATTGCCATTATTTGTACCAAAACTTAGATTTGTAAATATATTACAAAGATATCTGAGTTTATAAAGTCAATCTCCATTTCATTTCTTTGCAAAGCTGATCTAGGCATGTTTCCAAATTACCTCTCACAATCTTGTCTCTTTATTTCTTAAAGTTCAAAACAAAAGTTTGAAAGACTAATAAAAGACTGATTTTCTGCTCTGATGTGTTTTCTCCCTTAAGATGTTTTGCCTTTAAAATGGAAGGAAATGCACAGTGGAAATTATTTCATGATGGAATTCATCACAGTCTTTTCTGTAATCCTAGTCAAAACTGTTTCAAAACATAAATGAACATCTGTACTCCGCACAAACAATTTCTTGGTTGCTTTCCCTAGATGGCTCATGTCCCCCTCTGAGTGTAGAGGAACACAGGTTTTCTGATATTTTAGATCGTCCCCTGGAAATCACAGGTATGTACTGAATGAACACAGTGCCTTTGTGGTGAAGTCAGCAGTGGCTTTGCTTGAATCTAGTAACACATTGTAATCCTGTTCACAGGACTTGATCTCACAGAAATGTTTCTTCTACGAAAGGGAACAATCACAGAAGATCTGCCGTCGTTTCGATTAGGAAGCAGTCCACTTATTAAGTCAACAAAGTAGGTAGCATGCACATCTGTGCCATGTATGCATATCCTGCATTTTTTTCATGTTTATGTTGTTCACTGTGAGAACATCACACTGTGCAAGCATGCCATAAAACGTGTGGCCAAGACTGTGCACAGTGCTAAACTGCAGGCTATTACTCTTTTGCTCTCATGTACAGATTCTTAAAATGAAGTGCTGTTTACTTCTTACAACCCAAATACTGCAAAACCTTACACTATAAAGCCATGTTTTACTGCTATTATAGATCTTTGTTGTGATGGCCATAATGAGGATTTAAGCAGACATTCTACAAAATGTGACTGAGGGGAAAAAATAAAATGAATATAAATAAACAATTTACCCATAACTGAATTTCATCAAAGTGTTGAACTGAGGCAAACCTGACATAGCCTGCTCAGAGCAATAGTTCCATTTGCCTTGGCTAATAAGGGCAAGCAGTGAGGTGAGCTGGTAGACAGGGAATAATTTGAACAGAATTAATATATATTGCATTTATTCTTGAAATCTCCTAAGGGCAAAAAGTGGGACATGAAAAAATGAAAAAAGCCAGTGCATGTATAATAAGACGGGAATATTACAATAACTATGTAAATGACACATTTACTTACTGAAGACCTTTAGTCCCCAGTCAACTGACAGGGTCATGATGTAACTTCATTTTGATGCTGATAGTGGCTCCTGATATGATATAATATTTATAAAGACCAATTGCACTTTTACATTTGTGTCACACAAGGACGGTGGCATAAGTAAAGTTGGTTTTTTATAACTTGGCTCTGCAGTGAGGTTTTGGATTTTAAAAAATGCATCTTGAGATATTCATTGTTTTGTGTCCTCATGTTGTAACAGTGAAAGAGAACACTTTGTCATTCTTCCAGGAGGGCAGGGTATTTTTAGTATTTTTATATGCAACTGTAAACATTTACTGCCCCCCCCCTCTCTCTGGCTGGGTGAAAAAAATCTTTGAGCCAGGTGATTTGTGATCTGCTTTTCTGTTCAGTCAACCAGCTGAAAATACATTCACTCCAGCTCTCCTCTCAGTCTGAGCCCAAAGTGCAAGAAGATGCTGCCTCTCAGTGACGCTGCTGACAGTGTCATTGGTTATAGTGGCAGGACTGCGATCCCTCTCATATCCAATTATCTAAGTACTTTGACAGGTGATACTGCATGTCAGCTGAGGAGGGAAAGCGAGGGCAATTGCAAGAAGCAAGAGGCCCCAGTGCCCCTGCCACAGCCAGTAAAACATTGCTCACTCCACTCGCAGCATATGCAGCAATAGAGGCTTGATTCTGTGGATATGGCTGATGTTCTGCCCACTCCTTGGCACAATGCACATTATGGTTCATAGATCACTGCTGACACACTCATGGAACATTTGTGTGAGGGAGCACATTTTCCCAATAAAAGCAACACATATTCATCCATACAATATTAAAGCAGAGTGTTGCAGTTGCTCCAAGGATATTTATAGTATATTTATGTCTGGTTTTGTTCTCTTTTCATCTTATACTAACTTCTATCTCACATCTGATTTATATAACTGATTTATATGGACTGTATTATAAATAAATCTAAATGTGTCTCTGTTATCCACCTTACATATTGTCCAATGTAGTTCAGCAACTCCACCTCTTACAAATGAATTTGCTGAATTTACAATAGTGCAACGGTTAGTAAAAGAAGCCAAGTGAGTCTGTTCGGTTGCAAGCAGGTACTGTATCTTTTGAGTTTTAGCAAAGCAAATTAAGTAAAAACTTAAAATATACACTCATCTTTATATCTTTCAAATACCTGTGTGAATACTTGTTCTGAAAAGAAACTATGTAACAGTTATTTCTCATTCTGAAACGGGAATTTAATCAGCACTTTTTTGAAAGTAACCACAAAGTCTCATGATGTGGTTTATGCTGTGCTGACAAAGATATATCAGTGTTTGTTTAACAGTTCATAGTTTCAGCGATTTGCAACTGATGTGTCATCAATTTAATCATGCAGGCCTACTACATTCCATACACTATATCTGTAACTAAACCATTTCTCTTGCCTGTATTTTTTTTATGTCTTATGTTATATCTTGTGTATATGTTGACAGCATTGGCCTTTTTTGTCTTCAGCTTTGCCCATTTAATGACATTATTAAGTAGTTAAGCTAAACTGTACTATTTTAAAAGTCATTTCAGCATTGTAATGTGACAGCTACACAATTTTCTACATGTAAATAATTGCACATTTTCTTAGACAGTAGTTATAAGTGATTATACTAATACAAATTTAAATTGACACCACAACACTTAAACAGCATATCTCAATTTGTGTCCACTTGATAACTTTATTTACTTCACTCATTTAATTTTGCTTTATCTTTATGAGTTTTTTTTTTTTTTTTTTTTTTTTTTTTTTTTTCTTTTTTTTTTTGTTTTTTTATTTGTTTTTC
>VUQH01000442.1:0-25974 GCA_015106775.1 Etroplus canarensis | reverse complement strand
ATTTTAAATTTTTTTTTTTCCCCCTTTTTAATTTTTTTTTTTTTTTTTAGTTTTTTTTTTTTTTTTTTTTGCTTTTTACTTTTGCTTTCATTTGGTGTTTGGTAATATGAAGGCACCATAACTACTAAATTAGGAGAAGATTAGTACAATAACCCTGCATGTTAAAAAATGTGCTTTATGGGCCCCCAGTGTAACAAGTGTGACCAAGTGTCCATATGTGTTGATTTGGGCGTGAAGCTGCTGCACTATTGCCACAACAGCACAAATGCCATAGGACACTTCTGAGACACCAGTGGCTTTTACGCCCTTGGAATAAGGATGAGCTCATCTTACAAATCACAGCAACCTACAGTCAAGCGAAAAAAACATTTGTCACAGACTCTGTGCAGGCTTGTGTAAAACTAAGTACACCCCACGATTTAGTGCCTTGTAAAACCAGTTTTAGCAACAATAACTTAGGTAATGATTTTCTGTGTGACTTTATATGTCTCTTACATCACTGTGGAGGAATTTTGGCGCCCTCTAATTTACAGTGTTTGTTCACTTTCATTGAGTTTTGTGGATATTTGTTTACACACAGCTCTCTCAAGGTCCCGCCACAGCATTTCAATCCAGTTGAAGTCTGGACTTTGACTGGACCTTTGTAACAGCTGTTTCTTTCATTTTTTTTGTCATTTTGTGATAGATTTGTCAGTGTGCTTGGGATCATAGTCCTGTTGCATCACCCAACTTCAGCCCAGCTTTAGCTTTTGGACAAATGGAATCACATTTGGCTCTAAAATACTTTGGTGCACAGAGGTTTTCATGGTCAACTCAATGACTCCAAAGCACATAGGTCCTCTGGCTGCAAAACAAGCCCAAATTATCACTCCTCCATTATTGTTTTTAACAGCTGTTGTGAGGTCTTTGTGCTGATATGCTGTGTTTGATTTTCGCAAAATGTGGTGCATTATTGCTGCGCATCTCCACTTCAGTGTCATTTGTCCAAAGGAAATTGTTACAGATGTCTTCAAGTTTGTTACAGATACAGTTTTGCAAACCTAAACCATGCTTTCATGTTCTTGTTAGAGAGAAGAGGCTTTCTTCTGGCAACCTTTCCAAACAAGCTATAGTTGTTCAGTTGTTTTTTTAATTCTATGGTCATGAACTTTAACATTTAACATGCTAACAGAGGCCCGTAGAGTGTGAAATATAGATCTTGGGTTTTGCAAGTTTTCTGAGCATTGTACTGTCTGACCTGTATGCTCCAGACCAGCAAACTGAGAAAACATCTGCTTTTATTGAGGACGTCACACTTGTTGATGATCATTTAATCAAATGCAGCACCTGGCTGCTACTTACTCTCTCAATTCCTATGGAAGCAATAAGAGTGTACTTGGTTTTTTACAGGACCGTATAGAGTCTGGTGAAAGCTTTCTTTTTCACATGACTATATATGCACCTCAGTTGTACAGTTTATTAATTGTGACATATCTTTAGTTCAGATCAAATGCATGCTGGTAAAAACAGCTCTTCTGCTAAATTTACATTTAGCAGAAGAGCTGTTTTACAAACAATCAAACAAAAAACGTCATGCCGAGAAAAAGAAATTGTAGTCTTGGGGAGCATGAATGAGTGATCTAGAATAACAACTGATGCGGTTAAGTGAAATTTGAGCTGTTTGAGGACTGAATGTCACCAATAAAGATGTGAGCCAAATCTGAGATTGCATTTGAGATTTTATTGTTTCAGCTGCAACAGTTTGATTTCTACATCTTACTTTAAAGAATCTTCCTGGATAGGATAGACTTAGATCGCTTCCATAAGCTTGGCTGCCAGCTCAGTAGTGTTGCTGTGACAGTTCTTTCAAACCATTGTCTCTGCTCTGATTATACAAGAGGCCGTGTCAGCCAAGCAATATGGACACTCAAAAGCATGTGGCGATTGTTTCCAGAAAGCACATGGCTTTTCCTCATAAAAATGGAAATAGCTCAGAATATAACTCTTGAGTGCTCGGGTGTTACTCTAAGTATTCTGCTCTTGTGTGCTTCTCCAGGTTATTATTATGGTTGTGCACTATTTTGCAATCTAGATTATGCATAACTATTGTATAAAAAAATCCTCTGAGATACTTTTTTCTTTTCTCCCTTACTGCTGTGGCTGTTTCAGTACTTTGACTTGGAACAAGACCCCAATTCTTTACACTGTAGAATGCAACACTATAGTAAGCAATCATTAAATGATATGTGTTGAAGCAAAACTTTAGTAAGTGTGATGCAAAAGGCATTTCATCATTCCAAAGTACATTTGCCAACACAAATTATTTCTATTCATATGGGACTTGTAAAAGACAGTGTTGGCAGAAATACTCACCGTATATTGTAAAAGTGTTTTGTAAGTGTAGATTCTTCTAAATCATGCAGAGTAGCACTTTTTCCAGAGAATCAGACAAGCAGTGTTCAGGCCAGTGGGCACAGAGCTCCAAGTTTGGCCACATAACCACTAGGTCAGTCAACATGAGGCAGGGTTGGCATAATCGCATACAACGTTTTTTAAGTGCTGTAGCAGTGGAATTAAATGCACAGCGTTTTATTCTCTCATTATCACCTACTAAATTATGCAGAGCAACATTTTACCAAAGAATTATACTGTGTTCAAGGTAACCCACACTGAACACTTTAGGTTCAGCCACTTAGCCACAGGGGCAGTCAACACAAGGTCAAGAACTTTAACCCTCTAGGCTATCAGAGAGAAGTGTGCCCCATCATAGGCAGGGCCTGTTTTGAAATAAGAGTAGGCTTACCATGGGACTTTTTGAAAAGGGGCATGAACTCCATTCCCCTAAAAGAAAACAGCCCCTCACTTATTTAAACCATATTTCACAAGATGAAGTGTGGTGTAAAAGCTCTCAGAATTCCCTTTTACACTTTTATTTCGTGATATTTCTTACCTTTTAATAATGATGTGTAATATAGTAAAAATAGCTGCTGTATGTGCAGCCTTAAAATATTCTACGCTGAATTTATTTTCAAATTCTCATTTTTTTATAAATTGCCATGTCACTTTTGATATTGAATTGCTGCTGAAATAATCCTTTAGCCCTTGGGCAACAAATGACCTTCCCAGTCCTCGGCCTCTCACAGAAGCATTTGATTTTTCGGGAGCTTTAACTTGGTGTATTTATCATTTTAGTCATGTAGTGTGCACACCAAAATCTCAAAGAATTCAAGGGACACAATGGAAGAGGGTCGGAAGCTCTGAGAGAATGGGAGATGATATATTGGAGTGAAAACTAATTTCCAACCTGTCTGAGGAAACTCTCTCTCTTCCTCCCCCAGGCTGTGCTCTGCCTTCTCAATGACCTTATCATTGCATTATTATTATTTTTGCTGATCTTGATTTATTATGTTTATGCTCTTCCACTTTTGGCTGTTAATTTGAGTGTGGCGTTAGGGCTAAGGTTATAATATTTTAAAGGATATAATGTTTTGTTTTATTTTTTAACACAAGGTATAAAATAAGCAAGGGAGAGGGGTGTGGGTTGAGAGATGAGTTAGTGAATAAGATGTAAATCATTTGAGAGTGGGTGTGTTTTGAAATATGATAGTTTTTTTATAGAATCCACATTTTTTCTGCATTTTTTCTTCTTCTTCTGGAAGAAGGTTTGACTTTACAGGGTAGCTGAGGTCACAGACATAAAGGTATAGCTGCATCATACTCTATAACCCTGTAACTGTGCGTGCACATCATATGTCAGCGAGGTAAAAGATTGGTTTCTGTGACTTTGGATCAATGTCTATATGCGTTCATCCATCTGAGTGACAGGGAAGCCTGTATAAAATTCATCAAGCTAAATGGAATTAAGTTTGTCAGGCTTATTTATGTGAATGTCTCTGCAGCAAGAGGATACTGAAATTTTATTGATCTCTGAAGCTGATTGGCTGGCTCATTATTCAGCCCCTGAAAGGTTTAGTCTAGCTTACATTCAGAACTGAAAAATTAAACTGGACACTATCATTCAATTTTTGGGGTATTTTAATGTTAAATTTAATATTGGTATTCTGTATAAATCTGACTCTGTTCTTGATGTTCTTTTTAGATTAATATTTCCAAATGGGCTTTCAAGTGAGTACTCTCTTGTCTCTATTCTCCGTGTAAGAAGAACTACAAAAAAAGACCGCTGGTATCTTTGGCAGATATTTGACCAATCAGGAGGCAGTCAGGTGGGCCCCAACATGTATTTTAATTATTCATATCAGTTTAAGTATTGGCGTGAACCTGATGTGGTGACAATCTTCTTCTTATTTACCTCTTAGGTATCTCTTGTGATTGATGGTGATAAGAAGGTGGTGGAGTTTTCCTTCCAGGGCCTACTAAAGAGCACTCTCCGCTACACATTTAAAAGTCGTGACCTCCATGCCCTCTTTGATCGCCAGTGGCACAAGTTGAGCATTTCTGTACAGAGCAACAGAGTCTCCATTTATATGGACTGCAAGCTAATAGAAAGAAAACAGACTGATGAGAGGGCCAGCATTGACACCAGTGGGCGCACACTGATCACTACAAGAATCGAAGATGGACGACCTGTAGATGTATGTCCCATGAACTTGTCAAAACACTTTTTCTATCTTAAGCTACAGTACTGTGCAAAGGTGATGATCTACCCCTCATTTCATTCCATTTTTCTGGAAAAATAGGAAATAGGTGCAATGATTTATTAAAATATGTGCAAACATGTACCATACATGTTTGCACATATTTCAATGAATTTTTTTTTTTCCTGATGTATGTACAGTACAATAGGCAAAAACGTTTTGTACAATTGTAACGAGCTTGAAAGTCAATATTTGGCATGACCACGTTTATTCTTCAAAACAGCCTGAACTCTCTTAGGTAAGCTTTCTTATAATTTTTAAGTAGCCTTCAGAAACAGTTCTCCAGGTTTCTTGAAGGACATTTCAAAGCTCTTCTTTGGCTGCCTTTTGTTCCATTCTCTGTCAAGATGATGGTGAATGTTGAGGTCCATTCACACGTTGCCACTGATTTTCAGTCCGGTTCTTGTGGAATGTGGCATATATCAGACTTCTCCACCTGAAATCTAATGTCAGCCACCATTCCATTGAGACCATTTTTGATAAGGCTTTGGCAAACAGTAGATGGGTCAACTGAAGGGCCAGATGCCTCTTTCAGGTCCTGTGTCAGGCCTTTGCTGGATTTTTTTCCTATTTCTTAAGGGCATGACTTTCAGATACTGTTCATCTGCTGCAGACATTTCTTTAGACCTGCCACTTCCTTTGCCCTCCACTTGCCCAGTTTCCTTACACACTGCATATGCCAAGTTTTCAGCTATTAGTATTTTGGGAATCACCTCGTTAGTGCAAAAATACTGTTTTGTGCCTGTAAAAATATGCTATCTTTAGTATTTTTCATAGATTCAACTAAGGTAATTGGAACAAATAATGTGTTTCTGAGACAGGCTGCTAGTAAAATAGTGCCTTTTTTTTGCTAAGTTATCTGTTATGTGTAGACACAATACTGGTTCCCTTGTACAGTATTAGGTGCCTTTTTATTCTTAAATGATCCATAGGTCAGTGTTAAGTGGTTTAACCCCAAAAAAATCCTCTGTAAATGGTCAGGGCAAATGACTAGATTTAAAATGAATGAAAAAGCAGCTAATGTCCAAAAAAAAAAAACTTTCAAAGATCTTCAGAAAGTCAGGAAAACTATTGTTCAATACCACTTTAAAAATTACAAGAAAGTCCTACTCCTTGGAAGCAAAATATAAAGAAATGAGGGGTGGCTTGGGACTATTACACATTACTGTAAATCTTCTGTTTGCTATCTGGGACTTTACCAGTTTATACTTAGTCTTTTCATTTTTGATTGCTTCTTCTAGCAGAAAACAGTATTCATAACATATGGAAGGTGCACAGTCTCTTAATCTTTGTAAATCTTCTATTATGTCATGTGTTTATCATAAAATGTATATAATAGACAAATTTTGCCATTGTAGTTTATGCTTGTTAAGCCCCATTTTGAAGGCTAGGCTGCTGACATCTCAGCTTTATTGGAGCCACAAGTAAACATATTTGGATACGAGGGAGAGGCGCAATCTTTTTTGCCAATGCAAGCAAGCTTTGGTTAGCTAGCTGCATCAACAGACCATATGTAACAAATTGAATACTACAGTTTCACTCAGCCAAACTGGAGCACAAACTTCTTGGATAGGCTTGTGATAAAAATTAACTACACAACAAGCCATATCATCTCTCAGCTAATTGAAATAAAAATGCTCGGAATGATGCTCAGAATGAATGACACCAGAATCCCTGTCTAGTTGTCTGACTTAAGTTTGCAGACATAAAACCTAGCAAACAACTAGCAACTGGGGTTGTCAGTAATGCATAATACATTATTGGTATACAAATTGGTTCCTTAAAAATAAATTAACCCCCATTCAGATTTCACAAAGGCAGAAATTGCTTTCTGTACTAGTCAGTAAACTTGCTTATTCAAGTTGTATAGTCAGGCACTTTGATACTGACATCAGTGGGGCCCTTTGTGCTTTTGGAGCCAGCTAGAAGTAGCTATTCAGTGAACTGCATTTGTTGGCACTTCGGCATTGGCTTAATTTTTCAGTCCCGGAGGTGGCTAAAGTGCTAAGAAAATAAGAGGTCACTTTGCCATTAGGTCAGCTGTGCCTCTGGACTTTGACTTGAGGAGGATTAACAGCTGACTTTTTACTCCATGTGACTGATAATAGTGTAAGTAACTGCATCTGAAAGAAAACAAAAACATGGGCTTTAATTTCTCCTCTGAAGCAGCTGCAAGTCATGCAGAAGTTAAAGCTTTTTAAAAATATATGTTACGTTTAGATGTGGTGCTTGAGAGCTGTTTAGTAGGTGAGAGGAATCACAGCGTTAGGACATCTTAAAGCTACAACAGCTGACAACTGAACAAATTGTACTGTCTTGACCGTATAAGTGCAGACATTTGTTATTGAAAAGTGAAACGTTATGAGATGATGAAACTATTGTATGATGTCAATTTATATCAGCTCTTTTCCACAGGTCGAACTGAAACAGCTTTTAATCTACTGTGACCCTTACATGGCTGAAATGGAAAATTGCTGTGAGCTTCAGGAGCCACAGGTAAAATGCTTTAAAGTCCCAGTACTGAAATAATTTACTCTTTATTGTTTAAAAAAAGTAATAATAAAAAAGGCTAATGGGGCATGACAAATTAGGAAATGAATTAGGTGTTGCAATTTTTTTTTTTAAATAATATGGCAGGAATTTTTGGTATCACATTTCAGAAGGATTCATGCGATAAATGTCCTGGTAATCTTTTGTAACAGATTGTACCAAATAACTTGAACTAATACAGTGTAATCAGAGAATTAAAGTGTAACAAGGTTTTGGTCCCATCCACAAGAACATTAGTCCTCAGTAAGAACTGCAATAGCACAGAGCTTCCATCTCCATAAAATCATTAAGAGCTTGTGTTACAGTGATTCCAAATGGAGACATGACCTTTGACCCCTTACCATTACATATCTCCACAAGCATACTGCCATGTCAGTGTAAAGTTACTCTTAGGGACCTAAGAGTTACAACCTTGAGAAGAACCGAACACATTTTCTAAGCTTACAAATGTCTTAGCTTCATGTATGCATAAAACTCATCTCATCTGGGTGAAGTGCCCTACATGTGACAGTGGCTTCTTGTTTTTTTTTTTTGGCCTGAGGCAATCATACAGAGAAAGGTGTCTAAATAGTGAAATTTCTGTATTGATCCAGTGTGGAACTGAGAAGACATTGAATGGGACTGCCCCTCCCATGGTTTCAGCTCAGATCCCTCAGATGCTGTCTCAGCCAGCCCCCCAGTCTACTGACAGATGTCACTGTCCATCTGAAAAGGTATAATCAATTCAACCCAACATGGGCCTCTAACTATTGCTATTGTAAGTGAACCAGCAGTAATTTGATACAATGTACTCATTCCAATCTGGGTATTCAAGAGACAGTTAAATGCCATTTATACCAAAAACTATTTTCCTGTGATGCCAGCCAAACACATTACAGCCAAAATATATTTATAAATGCAGCTATAATTCTCCCAAACACAGTAAATATGGACCGTGCAATAGATTTGTGAGGTGGAAAATGATTCTTTTACCTGCAGATAATATTAGACTAAAGTATAAACTGAGGTGGTACAGCTGCAAGGTGATGTCCAATTCTGCATCTTATATTAGTGGAAATTGATTTGATATATAGAAATGTATTTCAAAGAATAAAAAAACTTGAATTTTCAAGTAATATACGGCTTTCTTACTGTAAAACTATCTGTATTTCTTTACTGATAAAAATATTAACTTCTTAACTTCTCTGGATAAGTATTATTTTTATTATGTTCTTTTAAGGGTGTTGCTGAAATAAATGCACATAGATATAATTTTAGACCTATGTCTTCTGTGTGCATAGGGAGATGCTGGTCTTCCTGGCGTAGTGGGACTCCCAGGACAAAAAGGAGATAAAGGGGAAAAGGTAAGGGCCAAATTTTTGAATGTTTTTGATAAAAGCACACATTTGCCTTCAGGTCTGTTCAAAAGGAGATGCAATTTTTTGGGGAAATGTTAGAGATTTCACAGAAGTATGAACTTGAGGTTGTCAGTGTCATGTTCAGAACCTTTTCGCAAATAGCCATAGTTTTGTTCTCAAACACTCTTACCTGCAGCTATGGGTTTTCTTTGTGGCCAGTGTTGCTGATTTTCTAGGACAGCTACAAGGTCTAAATGTCAAGAAAGACAGCAATTCCCTGTGGGACACATTTATGCTTCATTGTTAGAGGAGGAGGAATAGATCTTTCTTTCAGCAAGCAAATGTCTATATTGTAGTACCTGGCAAAGTTCCATGTTCTTTAGTCAAGGTCCTTTAGAGAGGCTACCATGCAATTACGTTCAAACATTCGAATTTTCTCCCCAACATCCCAAACAATATGAATTGGTAAATCATACATTTGTTCAATCACTTGAAAATAGGTGTAGTTTAGAAAAAAATCTTTCTCTATGTCAGCTCAATTGACAAGTGGAAATGTAAATTGTAAATGCCCAGTCACTGAAAATTGTGGGTGTCGTGTCAGTTGGAGGACAAGAAAAACATGAAGGAACCATCAAATACCAAGACAAAAAGTGTTATTATTCCCTAGACAAATCACATTGTTTTGAGAGTCAAATCCCCCTTTAGCTGCCTGTACAAGGTTAAAAATGAGAAAAGGGAGAAAGCTCTGAAAGAATGGAATTCACAGGGAAGAGCAGGTGGTGGTTTCTGTATGCCTGATAAGACCAGATGGCTTTTGGGGTCAGTGGCCTAATTACCATGATGTGGCTGTGGGATTAAGATATGTAGGGTGGCTATTAGACATTTTGTTCTTAGAAAACCAGTCATTTCTGAAAGGCTTAAAAGCATCATTTTAAATCATTTACACCTGTAACTTCTAGCCCTGGAATTTGTAATTGGGGTGTTTTTTGAGCTTTCTGCATTGTGAGTTGTTGTTAAAATGGCACCATGATTACCACTGGTGCTTTCAGCAGCACCAACAAGATACTTAAAAGTGACTCTGAATTGTTTTTCTTTCTAACAGCGTATAAAGAACTGTTTATTTCACTTTTGGAGCTAATGAGTATCTGTAATTGTTCTCAGGTATATCGATAATATATGAATACTTATAGCATTTTATTTTATTAGTTGACAACACTGTAATCTTTAAAGTAGCCATAGAGCCTAAAATAATTTTAAATTTAAAAATATACAGTACTTTCAGTGGCTCCCTTGTATTTTCCCCAAGGATTTGCCACAGCCAATTAATCCACATTGGTAATTTGACAGCGATTTTATGCTGGCTGCCTTTCCTGACACAACCCTGCAAGATGAGCCGAGCTTGTGTCCCCCACCTGAAAATATTTTGAGTATCATTTTAAGAATGCTTTGTTTAAAAAAACAGGCTGCTCTAATTTGATTGGTTGATAGTTGGCCCCTAATGATTCCTAAATGACCCAGCAGAGATCAGCTCTCAAGCTGTAATGTGTCTGTGCATTTGGATTGCACTCCCAGTGCTGGTGATTAATTACTTGCTGTTAATTGGTGTGGCTATATATATATATATATATATATGTATGTATGTATATATACATATATATATATATATATATATATATATATATGGTGGGTGGAATGCAACAGGCAAAAGGTTTCATTTACAGTATCACAGGCACTTGTCAGTGTGTCAGTGTTTTTCTTATAGCAACAAATAGCCATACAGCTTCCAAGTGTTAACTTGATGCCTAAAGACGCCAAAAGCACATCCAAATAGCACCTCACTGCATATCTTTTATCTGTCTGCAAATGATTCAACAACAATTTAAATGTGTGTTTTCAGACTCACAGACCCATCCCTTTTCATTGTTATTATGCTTCTCCTAGCCATTTCTTGTACTATGACTCAGTCGCTCATATTGTTAACACCTGAAATCTAATTTCAGGTCTTCAACAAATCAATACTTGGCAACATTTGTTTACTTACTGAACAAAAAAAATGTAACAAATCCTGTTACTGTTTTGAACACAGAATAAATGAAGTTAAGCAAAGACATGATCAGTGATGATACATTCAAAACAAAGCTGTCTAGTTCTATCAGCTAACACCACAAAAAGAGAACAAAACATGGCCTTTTAATTTTTTTAATTTTTTGACAGTGATATTAGATTAACTTTTCCACCTTGTTTTAATATTATGACCAAACTGTTATATTGTGTCAGAAAAAGCAGTCAGTGTCAGGCTCAATTCAGTTAATGTATTTATGTGATTTCAACAATATTTTTCATTTATCATCCATCCATCCATCCATCCATGCATCCATCCATCTATCCATCCATCCATCTAAACTAATTTTGTAGTCTTGCCTTTTATTTTATCATTATATCACAATGACAAAATTGTTATGGAGCAATTTCTTTCCTCTTACTTTGTGTCTCCAAATCAGAATCAGAATCAGAATCAGAATACTTTATTAATCCGCGGGGGGAAATTACTTTTCATTCAGTTTCTTCATCCCTTTACACAATCACAGTATAACAGTTTTTGTAAGGTTAATACATCTTGATATTTAAATGACAATTGAAATCAATTGCTTTTCAGTCACAGCAGTTCGAACCATGTGTGTACTGACAGCCAGAAATATATTAATGTACCTGATTTGGGGTTTAAATGAGTCCACAAACCACACATAGGCTGATGTGCAATAGCTTTGGTTATCCACCTTATTTCTAGCTAGTTATTTCTGAAATATGCCATCTTGTTTTATTTTGATATTTAATTGGTCATTTAGATTTGACAGGCACAGCTGCATCTGATATCAAAGCAGCACATGTACTATGCCATTCACTAACAGTAGCTCAAGTTTTTTAAAAAGTAAGCAACTGGAGCAGAATTGTCCTTTTGAGTAAGAGCAGTAAATAAACAAGTAAACACAACTGATCATGGAGTAAAACTGTTTGTCATACTTTTTTTTTTAAAGTTTTTTCCATTTTCCACAACTAAGCAAAAAAAGTAGAAAAATAAGATTGTATTTAAGCCATCTTTGCAGTATACTATAAGTTTTGATGCGTTGACACAGGCATTTATTCATTTATTTTCTCTTATTCACATCAATCTTGCTGTAGATTCAGCAGTCTGGCATATTTTGATAGCATTTCACTTCTTTTAAGGCATGTTTATTTTATATTGATCCCTGACATCATAAGGATGTTTCCCCAGGGCCAGTTTCTACCTGCCATATATGTTGAACTAGTAGAAATAATAGTTGGGGAAAAGATAGAGGCAGGTGTAACTCAGAATTTAGAAGAGCTGAAGGCTTTTGGTCTGAGACCAGATGCTGGATGTTTGCTGAGAATATTTTTTTGTACAAACGAAAACCAGATTTACAAAAACATAATTTAATGTGTCAGAAGTATGCTTGTGTGTAATTTTTTACAAGCAATGGGACTGTGTGTGTGCAGTTTGTGCCATCATAGTTCATTCTGAGCATTTGAAAATTTTGCCAGCTTCAAAGGTCTGTGGCAGCTTTTCATTATGTTAACCTGAAGGAAGAGATGAAGAAATGCAAAGATTGAAGATCAAAAGCTGCCATATGACAAATCCTTGGTTCTTAAGTGTCATTCTTAGGTGACATCATCATTATTTATGACTTGCTGTGCATGTGTGTCACCTGTAAAGAGTCCCCAGAATTTCTTCTTTTAGAGGCTTTTAAAATACAAGGGGACTTCAGTTAGACTTGTAAATTGATCAACATAGCTTATATACATACATCATATTACTTTTTAAATCTTTTAATTTGTGTATTAGTGTTAGTTTTCATTATTACCTTAGCTTTTTATTTCTTTGTATTATGTTTATCCCTACACTAATAAACCACATAGGGTATCCATGTAGAGATGTATCAGTTAAGGAAAAAAACAACTTGCTGCTTTGTTTGCTGCCCCAACACTTTCTAAATTATCCTCCATTCTTAAGTGTTAGACTTATTGCACATGATGGTGGCTTATTATATTTCATCTCACCAGCTGTGTTTCATTATATTATCTGCTGGTCCCTATATATAACACTACAAAGTTAGCACTATGAGAGTAAACTGTATCATGTGTTGAGGTGTGGTATTTACACATCATGCCACTTGATTAAAGTGATCCTTGCATTTAAGAAACTGTAATATCCCCCATGATGGCAAACAAGAATCGATATTCAGATCGTGTAAAGAGGGAGGCTGTAAGGAATCATAAGTTAAAATAAGAAACCGCTCTTGAACAAAAAGAGAAATAGGTGAATTTAGAGGCAAGCTATAAGCTGCCCACCCAGTCTGGAGTTTAAAACAGCATATACTTGTTTTTACAATTGCTGAACATTTTTTTCTTAGCCTTTGATTAGTCGACTACATATTGGAAGGCTGGACAAACACTTGCCCATGTCTACTGCCAGTCTGGTATTCCAGGGACTATTAAACAATGGTGAACTCTTAGATTTACATTACAGGGGTAACAAATTTGTAGAAAACACCATTATTAAGGTAACCTCGTGAGACACTGTGTAAGATTAAAAATAGTCTGAGTATATGTATGAACAATTTAGATTGACTTTGTAGAGATTAATCAAAGACATCTGGGCAATTTAGAGCATTTAAGCAACCATACTGAAAACTGCAGGCCAATCATCGTGACCTACACAAGTATGTGGGGATTGGGAAAGTGTGTGGGGATTACTTTGGCTGTGTTACTCCAACAGAAAGTACTATGCTGTATTACAGTAAGAGTTTGATGGAGGATTCTAATGCAGTGCAAAGGAATTAAACTGCTATGATTAATCCAGAATCCCTCAGGAAATTAAACAGATAAGTAGTGGGTTATAAGAATGCAGCTTACTTGAAAGGAAATCCATTTTCTATGGCCTTGCACATAAACCCTGGTATTACTAGATTTACAGCCCCTGCATGTACTTCCAAAAAAGAAAAAAAAACAGAGGCATAATGGTGAAATTAAAACTTCCTTCCCTTTTACAGCACCCATAATTTGTTTTGCACCACTTACAACAAGTCCTGCCCTTATAGCTTGTGTTTTCAATTAGTACCCTCTAATTCAATTTATACCCATTCTACCTCCAAAGTCTCATATTATAGGACTTTTATTCAGGATGGTTTATTATTTCACTGACACTCAATTTTGATTTTGCTGTCTAAACCTTCCATTGTTTCCGTTATATCAATCAGTGTAGTTTTTTAAAAGGTTTGTGTCAGTGGGTGAAAAGAAGATGTAAGTGAGTAAAAAAGGAATGCTAATAGCACTGTAAGATATGCTTTCTCATGGGAATTTTATGAATGTCTTTCATCTGATATAAGTGCTTAATATTTAATCTTTAACATTAACATGTTGTTTTTGTTTTTTACGTATATGCTTTGTAACGTAAAGGTAGCATTAACGTGTACAGTACATGTGTAGAATAATGGGTACATTTATAGGCTCATAATCTGTTCTGTAGAAAGCACCTTAGTTGTTAGATTAGATACGTTTTCTTGTACTTTCTAAACAAGCCTATTGAGATCCAACAAGCAGGCCTTGTAATGAAGACGTGACAATGAATGGACATTACACTTAATTAGACTCTTAGCTTGCAGCAAGTTCCGCATTTGCTTAATTTGTTAAATAACAACCCTCTCTTTTAACAATATTGCGGGCAGTTCTCTTTTTCTTTTCTTTTCTTTCCCATTCTGTCTTTACTGATGACAATTAAACTTTTCTTCTTTTTTGCCCTGCACTTTTCTATAAATAATACAACAATACAACAATGACCCTTAATAGGGTTTAGATATGTACTTTCCAGTTGTTGGGAAATCGTATCCTGATCTGCAGCTGCTGAGCCACTGTGTCAGCATGAACTCATGGAACAGCTGTAGGAGCAGGATCACTGATGAAATGACAAGTGTTCATAAAGCTATTCACTAATGTGTGAACGAGAGACCTTTCACTAACTGTTCGCTGTGATTTTTTTGTTACAGGGGGACACAGGGGAGGCTGGGCCTACAGGGAACCCAGGACCTCAGGTAGGTCACTCTCTGAACTTGAAAAGCTAAAACTTCTTAGTGTTTGTTTTTCCTTATGGCTGTAATTAAAGCTTTGATTACCACGGGCTCTATCGAAAACTTTTTTTTGTTTTTTTACATTTTTTAAATAATTTTTTTGGTTTCAAATAAATTTTGTGTTGCTGTGTGGTGTACAGATGTTTGAATAGGATCTGGCTTTTTTTGGTTAAGTGATTTTTGGAACCTGTCTCTGCCCTGCTCCAGGAATATTTTCCAACATTATTGGATTGATCCACTGGCTTGCTTGTGGTGACCCCATCATAGCAGCACAGAAAACAAAGCAAAATCTAAATCTGATTAAATCATCAAGTGGGTGCCTGTTTGGTACTACTACAGCGATGCAAGTTCAGTCCTAAGCAGCAGCAATTCTAGCTTGGCCATGTGCCCTGCCAGACATAGTTGGCAGTCCTCCTGAGTGGGAAGCCAGTAAGGGATCATGTCCTTGCCACTGCACTAGCAATTCCTGCTAGATATTTAGGCTGTCTGTGCAGTGAAGATGATTTGAGTGTAAGCCTCACTCACACCCTCTTAATGAAGTCCTTCGCTGTTGAGTGAAAAACAAATGACTTGAATAACTTTATGCATATTTGAGAAATCATGTAATTGTGTACAACCTCCCAAGGCCAAGAGGGCTTGAGAGAGACAGACATTTCAGTCGAGTCCTCAAATTGCAAGAAAAATCCATAAATCTCTCATATGAAATCTCAGATTGACATAGAACTTGTTTTGTTCTTTACTAATGTGTTTTCATTTCTGAAATATTGAGAAAATGTCCATATCTACAATTTGGTTTACTGCAGTTATTATTTTGCTGCTTACTTATTGCATTCTGTGATACTATCATCAGTTAGATCATTGACTATCAAATATGGCATCTCAAATGCATGTGTTAATCTCCTTTGGTAAGGGAGACCAGCCAACTACTTAGAGTAATACTAATACAAGGGTGTTGTCTCTATATCTCACACATAGAATCCCTGCAGTATATCATGGAGTGGAAAGAGGGGGTGTGGGATTTTGATTCTATTCTCAGAAAAATACAGCTAATACATATAAAAAAAACATACATTCACCAGATATTACACTGAATTGAAAGGATCGATTTTACTGAAGATCGTTGTGGAAGCTGTTTATGCATCATCAGTAAACAGGATTATTCCTGAATGTGGAAGATGGCTTAATCCTGGATCTATATCCGTTAAGCTCACTGTGGGGTGACTTATTTGCTCAGGAACCTTGATTTGTGAAATATGGAATAGCATTTAATGGCATGGCTCTCTCCACTTGTACTGGAGCCAGCAAAAGCTTTTGTTACACAGCAGTGCACAAGAAATGTGCATCAAGAGCAGTAGCAGTATAAGTTATAAAGATGCTAATGCACAGGGCCATGTCTTGAAGTGTTTTGTAGCTATGCTCAACTTCATATCAACAACGTTTCTTCCTGATCCACACATATGTTCTGAAACCTGTGCTTGTAAGTACTATTGTTATTCTCACCATTTTATCCATCTGTGGAGATCCAGTTTGTTCATATGGTCTGAACATACTGTATGTTTGGAGACTTTTTACAGATGGCTGAGGGCACTTTTAGCTAAGGCACACAGTTTTTCAGACTCTTTTGGTAGTCTTAATGCGAGCACAACAATTTCCCACAGTTGTCGGTATTATAAGAGTAATGATATGGTTGCCTTTGGACACTGTAATACTGCAGTTTGCTTGAGCTTTATGGGCCAGCTGAGGTCATTAAACTGTATAGGTTACACTCTCATAACGGAGCCAACAGGTTCCAAGACATCTCACACATTTCTGGCAGAGTGTGTGGAAAGCACAGGCTGGGCAGCTTGAGAAGAATCACTGATCAGAAAGATATTTGTGGAAATAAGCCTCTAACAGCTTTTTTACTGACTACATATAATCCCACACATGTTATAGACTTTCCTGAAGCTGAAATGCTGCAGTAAGCTCAATAGCAAGTGTGTGTGTGTGTGTGTGTGTGTGTGTGTGTGTGTGTGTGTGTGTTTCAGATAAATTCTCAAGGGTGTTTCTGTGTTGGCATTACTAAGATCTAATAGTGTGCTTTCTTCCAAGTTCAAAGTAGAGTCTTGGATTTAACTTTATTGCATTGACGAAGACTAGAAAAGAAATATTTTTTTAGAAATGTTTTATGTCTTGTCATGAATGTACTCTTTGCAGTATGTTTCCACTTGTGTGAGTACAGACTAATACTTACAATAACTCCATAGCAGTATATGATAAATATCATGCACCACCCAGTGGATCCATACAGTGGTGTAATTATTGTGGTGTCTCTTGGGGGGGCTTACATTTACATTTTTATAGGGCTAAATAGTTTCCCTGAAAGTACTATAACTCTTTAATGATTTAATTAAAAGTATTTGTGGATGAATGTATTTTTTAGCTTATGTAATAAATATCTGATCATCCACTTATGAAACATTAAAAACTTTTAAAAGCTAAAAGCTTTTTTGAGCCAACATGTTTCTCCTTAACCGTACTTTAGTGCTTCTGGGTGAAAAAAAAAGATTAAAGCATAAACTTTCCTACGGTTTTTCTGTGCCTTTTAACTTTCAATCTTGTCATTGCAGGGGGAACTTGGATCAGAAGGGCAAAAGGGAATCGATGGAGAGAAAGTAAGTACTACTATCTTCAGCAGACATATATTCCATACCTAGCACATCAACCAGGTCTAGTTTCGTCAGGGAATCAATTCTTATAGGCTTTTCATTTTCTGTGTGATGACCTGGGGGTAGAAGCGCAGCAGAGTTTTCTGTGTGACTGTTTTCAGGTGCCCGTCATATCTGAAGCAGAGCTAAGTGTGTTCTAGCTGACATTGTCCTTTCTGCAGTGAAATTAATTGATATGTGTGCTACCATAGACTTGACATACTAATGGACTAAACTAATTTTCCAAATTACTGTAAGCCCTTTCTGTGTCATTTCAGGTTACACTTTATTGCATGCTCTTAAATCTGTTTGCAGTGATTAGACTAATGTATGTACACTTACTGGCCAGTTCATTAGGTATACCTGTTCAACTGCTTGTTAAAGCAAATAATTTGAATAAATAGCAGCAATTCAATGCATTTAGGAATATAGACATGGTCAAGATGACCTGCTTGAGTGTAAACCAAGCATCAGAATGGGGAAGAAAGCTGATTTAAGGCATTTTGGACATGGTGTAATTGTTGGTGGCAGATAGTCTGAGTATTTCAGAAACTGCTGATCTACTGGGACAGCGGACTCGCTGTCTTGTTAAAGAAACCACTTTGAGATGTTTTAGGCTTTGGAGCATGGAACATTATCCTGCTGAAAAATTTTTCAAAGTTCTATTGTCTAGTTTTGGTGTGCCTGTGAGAATTGCAGCCTCAGTTTCCTGTTCTTAGATGACATGAGTGGCACCTGGATTGGGCTTCTGCTTTTATGTGTTGTGCATTTAGAGGTGCTCTTCTGCATACCTTGATTGCAATGAGTGGTTAAGTTACTGTTGCCTTCCTATCAGCTCAAGCTCAAACCTTTCTCCTCTGACCTTCAGCATCAAAAAGACATTATGTCCCAGAGAACTGCCTGGATATTTTTTCTTTTTTAAACCCTTCTCTGTAAATAATTGTGGGAGAATCCCAGCAATTTCTAAAAAACTCAAACCAGCACATCTGACGCCAACAAATTTGCTACGTTTAAATAAATTTAAATAATTTGCCTTCTCCATTCTGATGCTCAGTTTGGACTTCAGCAGGTTTTCTTGACCATAACTGCCATGTAATTGACTGATAAGATATATAGGTTAATGAGCATTTGAACAGATGTACCTAATAAAATAAAAATGACTGGTGAGTGTAATGTAAACTGTGATAAGGCATACTATTAAATGATCATTTTTAAAAAATACAAAAGAATGAAACAACAGTTCTGCCTAGATCTTAGTGTTCTTATCCTCAAGCAAATGTGTTTTCCTTCCATCGAAATATAAGTTAAATAAAGCTTGCTTTTTGCCTTACAACTTTTGTTTGCTCACAAAGCATAATCTTGGTGGATGTACTGAAAGCTGTGCAGATGGTCAGTTTAAAGTGGCTTAATAAAAGGACTTCTTTTCATCACCATCTCCCACTTGAGTCAACAAACAGCTGCCATAGAAATCAGCCTCCCAGCAGGCTGTGGACCTGCACTCTGCCATATAAGAGAGAGAGAAAGGGGATGGAAAAGGGATAAACACAAGAATGCAGAGCCCAAAGAGTATTTACTGATATCATCCAGCAGAATTATCTTACTGTTTCTTGTAAGTTCTCAGACACTGATATAATGATGGACCCACAGAGATACATTCTGCCTGATTTAAACAGAAAGGCATGTAGGGCTTTATGGTTGTATGCCATACAGTAAGCATTTAGTTAATGATACAGCTGTTGATGACAACTATGGAAAAAGGAAAAAAAGATCATTCTACTATTGCTGTTCTTTCCAAAGAAATGATTAAGTAAGTGAGTAAAATAGGAAATTTTGGCTTTGACAGGATGGATTTTGTTGTTCCTTTTGGAATTAACATCACTATGGGGTGTCTGAAAAGTGCAGTGAGCTGCTACATTGACAGGATTGGACCAAGGGTCTGCAGAGAGGCCATCCTGCTCCCCTTTGCTCTCTCTCTCTCTCTCTGGGTGGCAGGCATCATTGTTCGTGTTCAGCCAGAAACCACTGTGCCGCTAGTTTGGTGTGAGGATGTATGTTTTCCTCGAGAAGTGACTTGTTTTGATCTTTGTGCATCCCTAGGCGCTGGGGCTTTCTTTGGTCATGCTCAAATGGCTTTTCATGCATACCCTGTAGGGATTTATTATACTGTGCCCTATTTCCTTGAGTGATTTGAAACAAAGAAAAACTTGAGAAATTGCGACCCTATTTGTGAAGCATTGCTTCTAGCAGGCGTGTTGGTCCAGCATTTCAGATGCCCATTATGGATAATAATGGATGGAACTTGGATGTGTTTAGCCTAGCTTAGCTTGAAGATGGTCGGTTTGGCTAAATCAAAAGTGAAAAAGACACAGTTCAAACTTGCTGTATCTTGTTATCTAGCGAGCCTGCTGCTAGCACATCCAAGATGTACCTGGGCTTTATCTTTGAGCTAAGGTGCATAAACATGTTCTGGACCTGTCTTTGTAAAAAAGCACAAGAAATGACACTGACATCTATCTTTTCATGTGATGCTGAGAGAGGAATACAAGTTTATTTTCTCAAAATGTCAGACTGTTCCTTAGAGACAGTTTCTGGAGTGTATGGAGAACTTACTCTGCAGTAGATACAGCTTTAAATAAAGCCAAATGCCATAGATATTTACATGTAATTAAGTAATAACAGCTTTATTTACTATTTTACATTTATCTTTTGACTTAAGCTTACAAATTTATTGCTAAAATGCTTGCATTTTGATTACCTGAACAATAGACTTTTTTTGGCAAATTGGGTATAGCTGTAGATACATCCTTCAACGTACTGTGTTATCACTCTTAAGACAATATTCAAAATGTTTCTGTAAGCAGTCTTCTTATATAGCCAACAGTTGGGGAGCAGTTATCTTTCATTTAAAATTGAGTCTTCTTGCCACCCAATGTAATCTGATACTTACTCTTTTTTAGCTCTGCTTTTGATCTTTACTAACCCTTTCTCTAAAATGCCCACTAGCTTGTCATCTGCCATTTATTGCTGTATAGTTAAAAAAAAAGAGTAAGCTTTAAAAACTTGGTGCTGAAGGCAGCAGCAAGTGACAGTGAACCAGAATAGTAAAGCTGCATAACATAAAAGCAAGACAATAAACTGGTGACTGTGGAGGCCATTTGAGTAAAACTCATTGTCATGTTCAACAAACCAGCATAAGATTATTTGAGCTTTGTGACATGGCACGTTATCCTGCTGCAAGCAGCCATCAGAAGATGGGTACAGAGTAGTCATAAAGGGATGGACATGGTCAGAAACAACACTCAAGTAGGCTGTGGTGTTTAAATGATGCTAAGTTGGTACTAAGGTGCCCAAAGTGTCTCAAGAAAATATCTCCCACACTTTTACAACAACACCACCAGCCTAAACTGCTGATACAAGGCAGGATGGATCAACACTTTCATTTTATTTACACCAAATTCTTATCCTAACACCTGAATGTGACAGCAGGAATTGAGACTCGTCAGATCAGGCAACTTTTTTCCAGTCTTCTGTTGTGTAATTTTGGCAAGACTGTGCAAATTGTAGCCTCCACTTATTGTTCTTAGCTGACAAGGGTTACACCCAGTGTGATTTTCTGCTGCTGTTTCCCATCTTCTTCAAGGTTCTATGTGTTGCGCTTTCAGAGATGCTCTTCTGCATAACTTGGTTGTAATGAGTGGTTATTTCACTTATTGCTGCCTTGATATCAACTTGCAGTAATATGGGCCATTAATCCTCTGACCTCTGGCATCAACAAGTCATTTTAACCCAGAGAACTGCTGCTCAATGGGTAGTTCCTCTTTTTCTGACCATTCTCTGTAAAGCCTAGAGATCGTTGTGTGGGAAAATCCCAGTAGATCAGCAATTTCAGAAATACTCAGACCAGCCTGTTTGGCATCAAAAACCATGCTGTGCATTTGATTTGAAATAATTTGATGGCAGGATATTGTAGTCAAATAGATGGGATTTAAACTATCCCCATGTCTCATCAGTGTGCATTGAGCATTACAGGATTAAAAAACGGTATCCCTAGTGTCAGGTGAGTGGATGAAGTTAAAACTCATTGACTAAATAAGTCTGCAATAAGACTGGCCTGTCTCACCAGTTAATCATTTACAGAAATTAGTTCTAAGAGACTTAAAATCATTATTTGTAGTGAATAAACAGCCCCCAGCTTGAGAAATAAATATTGTTCTTTGTATTTTAATATTCCTTCAAAAATGTACTGTAATTTATCATCATGCTCCTTGTATTTATTTAGAAAGTAACAAGTGGAGAGTATAGAGAGTAGAGAGTAGCGAGTATACTGAACATGCCATAGTAATAACAGTGCAGAAGATTTAGCTCTCTCTTGAGTGTAAACAAAAGATGCTTATGTTGCACAAACTTATTTGATGATTTCAGTTAACCTATTTACTGTGACTACTACTGTGACAGACCTCATCACCTGATCTGTCCTTTTACTGCAATTAGCTCATATTCCATTTTTAAAGCTAGTGTGTTATTTAAAGCTCAAGTAGACACCCGAGAAGCCAGAATTCTGTGTATGAGCATGTGATCCAGTATCATTTTGCAGATACACCTCCTATGGGACAGGACGTGTTACCTTGTGGGTAATTCAAGTTACATTTGTGGAAACAGGATGTTCAGCTGAAGAGCAAAGTGTCATAGAAAACAAGACACAAGTCGCACTGATAGAACATGATATCCCCTGCCTAGAGGATCACTGACAGGGTATTCCAATATCCTCACACACTGAACTATTGTTTATGTTACCTTGGTAAACTGAATTTATTCAAAAAGTGTAACAGTGATGCTACTAAGCTGTCAGTGCTAGCGCTCAATGCCAGTGTGATTAGTTTTATACCACACTGTATGTGGTGGTGTATTGCTGAGCAAAGGGAAAGCCACAAAACGAATTTCCTGGTGTAACCTCCATGGCATTTGTAGGCTGGCACTCAAGATATCTATGTTACTTACAGATCCTGTTCCATGGAGCTTTAAAGGCCTGCCATTCAGTATAACATTTCCCCTCCAAAATTTCCTGAATACTTTCTAAATCTTCAATTTTTAATTTAACTTTCATTCAATAGGTCTAACCTTGCTTGTGATGATTAAGTTGTTTACGGCAGATACAACCTGCAATCACTCTACCTCTTTTTAGACAAGGGCACTGACTTGCAGCTGCTCTGGTTGGTAAAAGGTAAAAGTAAACACAATTAGACTGCATTTGTTCATCCCTACTTCTCTGGCTCAGTTTATTTGCTTGCTGTAGTTGTCTTGTGCTGGGGAGTTGCCAGATTGTTTTGTGGCCTGTCCGCTACAGGAGCAAAGAGGCACAGTGGTGTGTGTAATTAGCAGGCAAGTGTACACAGCTCCCCACAGTGTTCCGACCTTGTGCTGCAGGAATAACTGCCACACAGTCAGCACCAGCTTATTCCCAGCCCCGTCTGGCCCCTTTATCCTTCCCTGTAAATGCAACAAAGCCCCAAGCTTGCAACAGAAGCTAACAATATATCCGGTCCCTCAAGTCTACATTTCCCTCTGTGTCATTGTGCACCTAAATTAAGCCTATGGGCTCACTACTGAGTCCATTAGATAGAAGGGAGCCTCTTAACCAGGCTGTAGTTTAGAAGTTAGGATAATAAAATATAGATAAAAATGTATTTTTTCTCATAAGGGCTCATTAGATGTTTCCATTTTCAGAGGACCTTTGGCATTTTAGCAATTTGGCATTGGTCACTGGAGATTTTAAACAGCATTATTTTAGAACAACAGCTCAATTACTGCTTCTTTAAAACTGCATTGATCCATTTGCATTTTAATGAATTGTTTGTTTTTGACTTAGTGTCCTTTGAAATACATCAAGAATAGGCTTTTTTAAATAAATCACATTAGCATTTCACAAAATATTCTACAAATTTGTTGCAATTACTGCATAAGTGGATGTCACAAAACTTTAAGAACATATGCACTGTAAAGAAATATAAATTTAGAAATTCAAATGGAAAACAAGTATAATATTCTGTCTACTCAATTTTCTATTCAAACTGATGTTGAGCATTTGTATTAACAAACTGATAACAGAAAGTATGGATAATTTCTAACCCCCCGTTTCCCCTCAGAGAGCATTCTGGGATAACTTTAAAAATCGCTATTTGTATAAAATAATGGTTTCTAGTTGCACAGTGCTTAAAGCAGTGACAACAAGCACATTTTGACAACAAAAGTTAATTTTGGCATCTGATTTTATTATCTGGATTCAATACCCAAAAGGAGCCCAGGAAACATTTTGACACTGAATAAAGCTTTAAAATCGACATCTAGTCATGGTTGAAAAATAGTTCCAAAAAAACTGAAACGTCTCCACATTGTTGTTAGACTTTCTAGAAAGAGAAAGTTTACATTTAAGTAATGCTTTCTAATTACCCTTTACTGATTAAAATAAAGCCAAATAAGCAAAGCATTCTTGATAGAAAGAATGAGAAAAAAGCAAACACCACAGGGGTGTCTCAAACTCTCAATCTCCCTCTCCATATTGCATCTCCAGTCTTACTTAGCTATTTCATTACTCACTTTAAAAGGTAGTATAGGCTTATAATGCTGACATCTTGGACAAAGCACTGATAATTCTAGCACTCTATTGTTATAGTTCACCGTGCAACAAATGTGATGGAATTTAGATGTGCATAACCACAAAATGCTTAAGTTATTTTTTTTGAAAAGACAGATTGCTGTGAGAGAAGTCCATGTGTGTAGAGAAAACGTGTAGATGCTTATTCACAACCATGCACTAAGCAGATTTGTTGTTTTTGTTGTTTAAAAAAACAAAAAATTATTCATTTAATTCCTTGATTTAAAAAAGTTAATCCTCCTTTCTTTTTCTGTACGAGACAGTCTCGCCTGACCTCTTTTCTATGTTGAAAAAATGACAGCATCCCACGGTTTACAGCTCAGTTTTTTTGCAGTCGTACCACGACCAGTTTTGACCCCGGTTGGTCCTTGTTTGCTGGGAGATAGCAGATTAATTAAAACCTTTTTATATTTATTTATCTGAAGGTTTTATCAAACCAGCATGTTCCAAAAACACTAATACTTTTGCTAAAATGATCAAATAAAAGCTTTATTGCAAAATAAAACTATAATGTAAAAGTTTTAGTTTGACAAGAAACTGTTTGTAACCTGAAACTTTAATGTTCTATAGGAAGATGGTATGTAAAGATATAGTGGAATAATGTCATCTTCAGCAGAGAATGAAATCACACTCTTGGTGTGCTGTCATCAAGCTTCTTCATGCATGTCAGTCTCTCCCTTCAAAAATGTTAACTGCTTACAAAAGTGTAATATATGTGCACAACATGTGCCCCCAAAAATCAAAGAATAAAGAAACACACACACACATCTGCACGTGCGCACATACACACACATACCATATGTGTGCCTAATGGTGAAACAGAGAACAGAGGAGAGCAGCAAAACTGCAACAGAAAGCCCTGACAGTCAGTTATGTTGCTAAATAATAACAGGGGTTTTCAGTGTATTTTTTAACTCATCTGGCCAAAGGTTAATGCCTTATTTATAAAAAAAATGGTACTCCTCCTGCAGTGTTGGTCAGACTTTAGTGAAACATGCACAAAATGATCACCTAATCATGGGTCTGCACCCAAACTGTGCTCAAGGTCACTGTTATGTTTGTCATTTTTAGTGCTTTTCCATTTTCACAAGAATCACTACTATTGCTATTGGTCTGGACTGAAATGTACAGTGGGTACGGAAAGTATTCAGACCGTTCAAAGTAAACAGCCATTTTTTTTATTTTTAGCAATAAAGTTAAACTCTGTAAGCTTCCAGTTTACCCCTGTACCCTTCTCTGTCTTAGTTGTCTATAATGACCAGATACACTCATTCAAACTGTTGTGTTTGATGTGCTAAGGGTTTTGACAGCTCTGGTGAAACAGTATTTTCTTTATGAGCACCTAGAATGTGGAATACTTTGCTGAAATATCCAAACCTAAATACACCTACATCTATTGTTCAATTTAAAAGCATCATAAGGGATGTGGTGAGGGAGACCTAGATGTCTTTTTTCTTGAGATCCCACTCATGTTTTTGTTGCATTTGTGTATTTCATATCTTGTTGTATATCTTGAATTTTAAATTGTTATTCGCTGAATTTTTAATATGTTTTGAGTCTGTATGGCTGCTAACTCTAAAACTAACTAACTAATCTTTGTTCGTCAGATTGGAATTAGACACCCAGGTACAGTGGGTATGGAAAGTATTCAGACCCCTTTAAATTTTTCACTCTTTGTGTCATTGCAGCCATTTGCCAAAATCAAAAAAGTTCATTTTATTTCTCATTAATGTACACTCAGCACCCCATCTTGACAGAAAAAAACCAGAAATGTAGAAATTTTTGCAAATTTATTAAATAAGAAAAACTGAAATATCACATGGTCATAAGTATTCAGACCCTTTGCAGTGACACTCATATTTTACTCACATGCTGTCCATTTCTTCTGATCCTCCTTGAGATGGTTCTGCTCCTTCACTGGAGTCCAGCTGTGTTTAATTAAACTGATTGGACTTGATTAGGAAAGGCACA